>LBNU01018325.1:137040-156141 GCA_014162995.1 Artemisia annua | reverse complement strand
CTTGATTCATCCCAAACACGCCCTTCTGATATTCCATAATAGCCAAAATCAGGTTTTTGTTCTCTTCAAGGCACTGCAATTGAATCAACGCAACCATTACTACTATTACTAATACATCTTAAAGTATCATTTTACAATTGAATCCCATATTAACAAACAAATCACTCAGTCTATGGCCTGAATATGTATGATTTTTTTAATCATTTACGCGATATGAATAATCAGCTGACAGCACCGTTATGAGACAACTTTTGGATGGGCGTTCCACGACCTCTGTAAGTTGTGAGAATAAAATTTTAGTTTTTCGGAGTTTTTTTATATGTAAGGCCGAAAATGCCAAAAAAATCAAGAAAATAAGAAGTTCGAAATATTTAACAAGATTTATACAAAGTTAAAGAGGATTCAATTTTAAAAATTATGGTGAAATCGGTTTTTTCTAAAATTTTGTTGTCTAAGAGAGATATGTGACAAAAAGCAAAAGCCGGGTAAAATGATGACTTTACCCCTGACAGGATTTTTTGAATATTTAAGGAGGGAGGACTCGATCGATCGCATCACTATAATTACAACTCTTTACAATAATACCATAACAAACGACCTCAACAACTCTAATGAACGAACAACTATGGCGACATCACTCCAGTCCACCACAGCCCAAAACGACAGCTCCGTCGAAAGACACCAAAAAACCCAATGGATCTGGAAAAATGAGGAGATGATAAAAAAAACAATCACCTTCATACCAGGTCTTTACAGAATGTTTGACGAAGTACTCGTAACCGCAGCCGGTAACAAACAAGAAGACTGCTGCGTCAAAGTTATTAAAGTAGGAATAGATGTTTCGAATAGTATGATTAGTGTTTGGTATAATGGAATACTGAGTTATGATTACGGTCATTGGTATGACGAGGAGAATAATATGTTTTCTACTGAGTTTACGATTAAGATTGCTGATGGGGGACGTATACATGAGCGGGTATATAATTCTATTTATGTTTATTGTTTTTTGGGTATATAATATTATCGAGTGGTTTATTGAATAAGCCATATGTTCACGTTGATATGCTCATGCATGCTCATCTAACATGTGGGAATATGAACCTTTGCAATTATCGTCAAAGCTGATAAGCCGTAGAGGAAACTAATCCAAACACTCTTTTAGAGTTTTGATTTTGGATTTGAGTAAATAAGCACTATTAAAATCTGGCCTATTGCAAAATGTTTATTTGATTGTGGTTTAAAATTGGGTATAGATATGCGATACTAATTTGTATATAAATCTGATGTGAGATTTTATAATATGGTTGTTACAGTTTTTAAATCATGGAGTATTATTGAGAATGAGTTGTAACATCTGATTGTTGTTTAGGTGTTCACAAACAACATGAAGACTTATCACGAAACTATCGAAGAGTGCAAGAGTAGTGAAAAATGGACTATGTTTTCATTTAAACCTGATTTAGCAAAATATGGCATGGAATGTCTTGAAGATGATACCGTCTCTTTGATGAAGAGACGCGTCGTCGACTTAGCGGGATGCTTGGCAAATCGTGGGGAGGTTGAACTAGATGGAACACGTCTTCCAATCAAAACGTTTGAAGACTATGTTAAGCTTTATCCCGGAACATCTAAGAGGTTCTTTTTAATTTTTATGGTGAATATCTTGTTTTGTTATTTAGTTTAATTGCTAATTTGATGCTAATCATCTGTCATTTTATATAGGATTTATGAGAAAGTTAACGAGAAATGGGACATTTGTGTTTGTCTGTCAGATGGGCAATTCGAGCAGGTATACACAATTTTGTATTTAGTTTATGAACACTTGAAGCTAATAAGTAAATTATAATGGCTGACATATGCTTATTAATTAATCAGGTAAGTTTTTTGAATTATACTGCGACATTGAATGGAGGGTCACACGTCGATTATATAACCAGTCAGATTACTCGTCACCTTCAGAAGATTGTTGTTTTTGAACCAAATAACATAAAGAGCTACCTTTGGGTGTTTGTCAATGCTCTTATTGACAACCCTGCTTTTGATTCGCAAACTGAAGAGAACCTGACAACTACTGATAAGGGCATATTTGGATGTGAACTCACACACGAGTTTTTGAAGAGAAGTATGCAGAACCACTTCTTTTTTTCTTTTGTTTAAAAAAAAAAAAATAAATAAAAAATAAATAAAAATAAAAATAAAACATTTCTGAAGTTAATGGGTTTTGAGAACTTATGTTATTGTCTTGTTCATGTTTTGCAGTTGCAATTCCGTATTTGGGGAAGAGATTAGTGTTACATGCTGATAATCTAGATAATCAGAAAGAAAAACTTAAGAAAATTGATCGTATAAAGACATGGAAACTCGGTATTCCTATCCTGGAAGATGCTAAAATGGCTGCCACAGATAAATCTCGAGAATGCACTTTGATTTTGACTCAAGGAGATTCTGCCAAAGCTTTTGCAGTAAGCTGTCTTGCTTGCTTGTTCTTTTATAGTCACATTGTATTCACATAAACAATACAATGTTTATTATTGTTTGCAGATGTCCGGATTATCTGTTGTGGGCCAAGATTACTATGGTGTGTTTCCTTTGAAAGGTGAGTTGCTCAATGTGAGGGAAGCAACTCATCAAAAATTGCGGGAAAACACTGAAATTCGAAAGATTAAGAAGATTCTTGGCCTCCAAGATGGCAAAGTTTATAAAAATGTTGAGGAATTGAGATATGGACACTTGATGGTTATGGCTGATAAGGTGTGTACCAATAACTGTTGCTATGCGTTGACAATATCAAGTATCTACCATTTTTTATGCTTATAGAACATTACATGTGTTTTGTAGGATCATGATGGTACACTCATCAAGGGGCTATTGATCTACATCCTCCAAACGTACTGGCCATCTTTACTAAAAGTCCCACACTTTTTGCGCTCGTTCATTACACCAGTTCTTATGGTCTCTAATTACAAGAAGGCTACGGATGTTGAATGGTTCTATACAATGGATGAGTATGTGAACTGGAAGAAAAACATGGGGAAGAAAGCAAAAAAATACAAAATAAAATACTTTAAGGTTTGTTTATGAAAATTTTGAATAGCAACTATAGATACATTGTTATTTTTGCAATTTTTAATATTTTTCATTATCTCTAGGGGCTGAAAACTACTAAATATGAAGGAGCAGAGTATTTTGGTTTTGGTCATCACATTCAGGAGTTTGTTGGGTTTGATAACGAAGATCATGATGCAATTGAGCTTGCCTTCAGTAAGATGAAAATTGAGGCGAGAATGAAATGGCTTCAGGCACCTCAGGTTTGGTCATTACTCCATATATTACTCTAAATGATTGGTGTTCTGTTTGATGTTAAGAATGCCCCGGTTTGACCCCATTTACATGTGAATGGGTTGAAATTGCCATCTCTACAACATAGCAATCAGGGAGACATGACACGAATTTCATTACAATCATTGTTTCTTGATTCAGGCTGGTACTTGTACTGACTCAAAGGAGAAGAGCATCCGATACTGTGACTTCATCAACAAAGAGTTTAAGCAATGTTTAGTGGCTGATCTCCGAAGATCTATCCCATCAATGGTGGATGGGTTGAGATGTGGCCAAAGAAAGATTCTATTCTGTGCTTTCAAGAAGCCCATTATTCAGGAAATTCAAGTTGCTCAATTCAGTCATTATGTGTCTGAGCACTCTGCTTATCATCATGACGAGCACTCTGCTTATCATCATGATGAGCTCTCTGCTTATCATCATGATGAGGCTAGTCTAGTCGGTACCATTATCGGCATGGCCCAAAATTATGTTGGTAGTAACAACATTAACCTTCTTCAGCCGATTGGGCAATTTGGTACACGTCACATGGTGAGAGATACAATTTAAACATTTACTCGTTTGTATGCATTGCATATTCTAAAGTCTATTATTCCTTTGCAGGGTGGTAAAGATCATGCAGATGGCCGATGTACTTACACTCGGCTCTCTCCTATCACGCGATATCTTTTTCCCAAGGATGATGAACTTATTCTCCACTACTTGAATGACGATGGTCAATCTGTTAGAATATATGTATCATGACATTCATATAATAATTATATCAAACAGCACATAATAGCGGAAGCAATAGGATCAAGTATAACATATAATTATTAACCAAAACTAAATAGAAAACATACCTCAATTGCACTTCTTGATTTAGGGATTGAACAATGATGAACCCTAATTAGGGTTTAAGTAGATCAATGAATAACCCCTTACCTTTTTGTTATTCGATCTCTTGATAACAACAATGGTGTGTTGTTACCTCGTTCTTGTACACACAAACTACTAACGAATTAAAGGTTGATGCAAGTAAACAAAACACTAATTTTGATTAACAAAATTTTCGACCCAAAACTCTTGTAGGAGCTTAGGGACGATCGGCCAAGAAAAGAGAGAGGAAAAGAAAACCAATTTTAGGTTATGAGTACAAGAGGTGAAAAACTAATAACCTTGGGTTTCTTTATATACTAGTTGGAAATCTTTGGGAACAAGTTAGGTCAAGAGGGATTCCCCTCTTGTGTGTGGATCGACCGGCCAAAGGCACCCTTAGGGTCCTTCCGGATCCTTCTTGCTTCCTAATTTCATTCTAGTCCTTTTCCTTGTCATTTAACGATAGTTAGTCCTTAACCTTAATAACTAACGACCGTTAAGACCGTTTAGTGTTTAAATAATAATTATAAACTAACAATTAATATAATTATTATTTACTTTAATTCTCGTTTGTAATGTGTGCAATCCCGAGGTCTCGCGTTCGATTCTAGACATTTATCGTTAATTAAATTAACTACAATTTAACACAATCCATTGAGCCTGAGTGGTAGTTTATAATCTATGTGTATTTTTATAAGTATATGATATTGTTTGAATTGGTTGTTATAATGATTCGCCTTTTTTTTTTCTTTTTTTTTTAAAGGTTTATGCCGAGCATCCCAATGGTTCTGGTAAACGGAAGCGAATTAACAGGGATTGGATGGAGCTCGTTTATTCCAAATTACAATCCACGAGACATTATTGCTAACCTAAAACGCCTACTGCGTGGTGAAGCAATGGTGGCTATGGATCCATGGTATAAAGGATTCAAAGGAGATATTACAGTGCCAGCATCAAAGGATACCGGATACACCACGATAGGAAAAATGCAGGAAATAGAGGACGGGATTAGGATCACTGAACTCCCAGTAGGGAGGTGGACTCGGGAATACAAGGAATTTTTGAAGGCAGCACGGTATGGGAAGGACCGAGAACGTATTGAGGTAAATTAACAAGTTTTAAATAGTTAATGCATATATTGTATTTTTATTTTATTATCATTATAGCTCTTAAATGGCAACCCCATGCTCTTTTTGCAGGCTTACACGGCTCACAAGGATAAGACTATTGTGGATTTTAAAATTAGCATGAGTGAAGATCAAATGAACACAGCAAAAAAAGAGGGGATCTCGAAGAAATTTAAGCTAACAACTACTTTAAGCACAGCTAACATGTATCTGTTTGATGTGGGTGGTGCAATAAAGAAGTATGACACCCCTGAACAAAGTAAGTACGATATCCATGAACAAAAAAATTGATCTATACTCTTAATTTGTTCACTGACAGTTCATATTCTTTCTGTGTACACAGTTCTTCAGGATTTCTTTCCCCTTCGTCTTGACTTTTATGAAAAAAGAAGGGTAAGTTTTGGATGTGGCTTCATTTCATTTCCGTGTTTAAGACTGTGTACTAATCCAAAAGTGGTCATGGATAACAGATAGCTCTGCTTGACGAGCTCAAGAAAGCTATATTGCAACTGGAAAACAAAATGAAGTTTATCGGTGAATTTCTCGAAGGAAGTAATGCTACCTTAAATAGAGAGGACAATATGATTTATGCTGATTTAAAGGCCAAAGGTTACACATATTTACCAAAAGAAACAGAACCAACAATTGCAGGAAGGGAAGAATATGGTTACTTGTTGTCTGTGAACCTGTTAATGCTTTGTAATGCTTTGTAGCCTTTATAAAACAATTCGTATTATGTAATATTTATTATGGGTCAAATGTGTTGTTTGGGTTAAAACAGTTTAAGCCCAAACAGGCCCTTATTTAGAAATCGTTTAGTGAAACATTATGACTTTTAGAATAGGTAGTTATTGACAGTTATTTCATCAAACGACACAATGGTCTATGATTAACAAACATGTCGTTTGATGGAGTATATATATTGTAATGGTTCGAATCAATAAAGATATCAAGTTGTTTTATATTCACTGTTTCATTGAATATTTCTGCACATTCACAAACCACAAACTGTCTCACAAATAACCAAATGGTTAACACAAATTATTACATTGAAAACAACATGCTTCCACCAAAACCTGTGAAGAATTCTCAACATTGTTATCAGAGCCCATGTTCTGAACCAGGGAAGAAGGAAGCACTGATAAGCCATGTTCAAAACAAAAACAAACGATACCCTAGTACAAATCCAAACACCCCTGAATCCAGTCACAAAAGATACATCTCCCCTGAAGGGAAACAGATGTTGAAGAAAAAAGTAGAGGAAGTTGTTACTTACAACTCTCTGAAAATAAGGCCACCAGTGGGAATGGAATACAAACAGATTGGAGAAGAAACTGTCTTGTCAAAAAGGGACAAACGGGCAAGGTGTTATATTTGCAGAAAAAGGGGTCATGTTTATTGGAGATGCACAAACAAAGGAAAAGGAATTAGGGAAGAAGGAAACTCAAAGGCAATGGAAGGCACACCAAAAGCAACACCATCAATCTCTGAAGGGTTCAAGTATGAACCAGAACAAGTACACGTGGATGTAGATTTCATGGTGAAAGGTTCTGACAAAGGCAATTGGGACAGAATATGGTACGTTAGCAGTGCCTATAAAAGGCATATGTGTCCCATGAAACAATTGTTCAAGAGATTGATTAGTAGATTCAAAGTAGAAGGAACAGAGGAAAGAGAAAGAAAGTTCATAGTATCATATGGTGTGGGAGAAGTGGATGTCGAGACAGAAGAAGGAAACTTGGTAATATCAAATGTGATCTTCACCCCTGAAGTCACATTAAATGTACTCAGTTTGGATCAGTTAGAGGAGCAGGGATATATTGTAAGTTATGAAAAGAACAGATGTATTGTAAGATACATGTTTAATGACAAGGAGAAAAGCTTTATGCAAGAAGATCTCATTCAAGAAGAAGATGAGAAAACAATCTCAGAAAAACACAACCATTTTTTGAATGAATATTTCAAATCATTGGAAGTAAATGAGGAATGCTCACTGATCAAAAGCATGGAGGATTTGGAAATAAAGGAACAAGCAGATTATGACTACATGGACAAAGAGTATATTAGTATGAATGGGACTCTCTACCACATGAAGGTAAACACATTCCCAAGATTCATTGCATTTCTAGACTTAATAAAAATAGATAAAATAGTATATGCAAATTGGGATGTGTTGAAAGAGAAGTTCATGTACTTGCTTGAATGGTTTTACTTGGTATATATGAAACAAGAAATGTTAGGAAGACTGCCCCCAACAATTGGGACAGTCAAGATTGATTTGCTAGGTTTGTACAAATTTGTGGATTCTTTAGGAGGTTACATGGATGTAACAATCAACAACAAGTGGGCACAAATTGCAAATATCTTAGGGTTGGCAGGTGAATACCAAGAAGCAGTAAAGGGTGTATACAGAGAATACATAGGACTAGTCAAAATATACTATGAGGAAGCCAAAAGATTGGAGCATCAGGAGCCTGAAGACATGGCAGAGATGAGACCATGGGTGGATGCAATGGAGGCTGACATAGAAGAAGGACTAGAAGAGACACCAAGGAAGAAAAGCAAAACTGCAGGGAAGGACAGTGTTATGCAAGATGTCAACAAGAAAGATGAGAGCATGGATGATGGTACAAGCAGCAACAACAGTGACTTTGTGATCATTGTGTGAAATCAAGAACCAAGTATTGAACCCACATTACAAGCATTAGGGAAGAAAATGTGAACCTGTTAATGCTTTGTAATGCTTTGTAGCCTTTATAAAACAATTCGTATTATGTAATATTTATTATGGGTCAAATGTGTTGTTTGGGTTAAAACAGTTTAAGCCCAAACAGGCCCTTATTTAGAAATCGTTTAGTGAAACATTATGACTTTTAGAATAGGTAGTTATTGACAGTTATTTCATCAAACGACACAATGGTCTATGATTAACAAACATGTCGTTTGATGGAGTATATATATTGTAATGGTTCGAATCAATAAAGATATCAAGTTGTTTTATATTCACTGTTTCATTGAATATTTCTGCACATTCACAAACCACAAACTGTCTCACAAATAACCAAATGGTTAACACAAATTATTACATTGAAAACAACATGCTTCCACCAAAACCTGTGAAGAATTCTCAACATTGTCTATGCCCCTTGCATTATTCTCATATAAGAAGATTGAGCAGTTAAAGAAAGAAATGGATGAAAAGACGCAATTTTTGGGTGAGCTCAAAGAAAGTACTCCTGTGTCTCTATGGCTAAAAGATCTTGAAGCTCTTGATCACCAACTTGTGAGATATGAAACCTTGTCTTTGGTAATTTTTTACAGTGACAAGTGATTATACGAACTAATAAAAATATCGTTTGCAGGAAAAACAATCTTCAAAGGATGACGATGAATCATCCCCTGAGATAGCAGAAGGTAAAACCATTTTTAAAATGATTTATGCATAATATCCGTTCAGTCTTGGCATGTCAAGTTTGTGACTAACATAAGTTTTTAAACAACAGAAGCTCCAGAGAAGAAAGCACCAGCAAAACGAGCTGCAGCCGGACCACAAGGGGAGAACAAGAAGAAACAACGATGCGATTGAGGATTCTGATTTTGAAGATGAAGAGCAAGTGATTGAAATATGTGTTTAGTTCTACTAACTATAAATTTCAAAAGAAGTGGAAATGTGCTTGTTATGTGTTGTAATGTTAAGTTAGTTACATGATCAACCGTTATCAGCCCCAAATACGTAGTTTGTAAAGACATGGTACGAAGCTGATTCTTTTTTTAACCATTTGGTCGTTTTTCGTAAACCCTATGGATCTGACACACTGACCAAATCGTTAAAAAACGAGTCACCTTCGTACCAAGTCTTTAATATATTTGACAAAATACTCTTAAATGCAGCCAATAACAAACGAGACCCCAAGATAAATAGTGCCAAAGTTAACACTCCGTACCTTTTAGTAGTAGGTACCATAATTGGTACGAGGCANTCCATGGTATAAAGGATTCAAAGGAGATATTACAGTGCCAGCATCAAAGGATACCGGATACACCACGATAGGAAAAATGCAGGAAATAGAGGACGGGATTAGGATCACTGAACTCCCAGTAGGGAGGTGGACTCGGGAATACAAGGAATTTTTGAAGGCAGCACGGTATGGGAAGGACCAAGAACGTATTGAGGTAAATTAACAAGTTTTAAATAGTTAATGCATATATTGTATTTTTATTTTATTATCATTATAGCTCTTAAATGGCAACCCCATGCTCTTTTTGCAGGCTTACACGGCTCACAAGGATAAGACTATTGTGGATTTTAAAATTAGCATGAGTGAAGATCAAATGAACACAGCAAAAAAAGAGGGGATCTCGAAGAAATTTAAGCTAACAACTACTTTAAGCACAGCTAACATGTATCTGTTTGATGTGGGTGGTGCAATAAAGAAGTATGACACCCCTGAACAAAGTAAGTACGATATCCATGAACAAAAAAATTGATCTATACTCTTAATTTGTTCACTGACAGTTCATATTCTTTCTGTGTACACAGTTCTTCAGGATTTCTTTCCCCTTCGTCTTGACTTTTATGAAAAAAGAAGGGTAAGTTTTGGATGTGGCTTCATTTCATTTCCGTGTTTAAGACTGTGTACTAATCCAAAAGTGGTCATGGATAACAGATAGCTCTGCTTGACGAGCTCAAGAAAGCTATATTGCAACTGGAAAACAAAGTGAAGTTTATCGGTGAATTTCTCGAAGGAAGTATTGCTACCTTAAATAGAGAGGACAATACGATTTATGCTGATTTAAAGGCCAAAGGTTACACATATTTACCAAAAGAAACAGAACCAACAATTGCAGGAAGGGAAGAATATGGTTACTTGTTGTCTATGCCCCTTGCATTATTCTCATATAAGAAGATTGAGCAGTTAAAGAAAGAAATGGATGAAAAGACGCAATTTTTGGGTGAGCTCAAAGAAAGTACTCCTGTGTCTCTATGGCTAAAAGATCTTGAAGCTCTTGATCACCAACTTGTGAGATATGAAACCTTGTCTTTGGTAATTTTTTACAGTGACAAGTGATTATACGAACTAATAAAAATATCGTTTGCAGGAAAAACAATCTTCAAAGGATGACGATGAATCATCCCCTGAGATAGCAGAAGGTAAAACCATTTTTAAAATGATTTAATGCATAATATCCGTTCAGTCTTGGCATGTCAAGTTTGTGACTAACATAAGTTTTTAAACAACAGAAGCTCCAGAGAAGAAAGCACCAGCAAAACGAGCTGCAGCCGGACCACAAGGGGAGAACAAGAAGAAACAACGATGCGATTGAGGATTCTGATTTTGAAGATGAAGAGCAAGTGATTGAAATATGTGTTTAGTTCTACTAACTATAAATTTCAAAAGAAGTGGAAATGTGCTTCTTATGTGTTGTAATGTTAAGTTAGTTACATGATCAACCGTTATCAGCCCCAAATACGAAGTTTGTAAAGACATGGTACGAAGCTGATTCTTTTTTTTAACCATTTGGTCGTTTTTCGTAAACCCTATGGATCTAACACACTGACCAAATCGTTAAAAAACGAGTCACCTTCGTACCAAGTCTTTACTATATTTGACAAAATACTCTTAAATGCAGCCAATAACAAACGAGACCCCAAGATAAATAGTGCCAAAGTTAACACTCCGTACCTTTTAGTAGTAGGTACCATAATTGGTACGAGGCTAAATTGGCGAATATAATTATATATATTTAGCCTCGTACCAATTATGGTACTTACTACTTGATTGAAACAGCTGATGGGAAACGTAATAAAGTGATATAAGCATGTATATATATTTCTATAATTATTTTTAGGGTCTATGTTTTATTTGGGGATTTTAGATTGAATATTGATATTTGTTGTGTTTTTTTAGTGGATAAGTTTTCTTGTACTAATTTTTGACATCGGATCTGCGATTAGGGTGTGTGTGGATTAGAATAGTTTATAGGGGTTTATAATTAGGGTTTTTGGTTTAATATAATTTTAATGTGAGTTTTTGTGGGTTTCATATTTTGATTGTATATTTGTGATTAATTAGTGTTTTCTGTTTAGTGAAATGGAGTTTGTTTATTTCTAATTTTGATATCAGATAGTGTGATGGGTCGTATGGTTAGTGATAAAAGAAACAATTAGTGTGGAATGATGGCCTAACAGACCTGTTATGCATCCATGGTGTGTCTGTTGGATTGTAAACTTGATTTAGCCCGAGCACATATGGAAGACACTTCTAGAAAGTCGTAGAATGGTATGGAAGCTTCTAGAAAGTCGTAGAATAGTATGAAAGCTTCTAGAAAGTCATAGAATGGTATGGAAGCTTCTAGAAAGTCGTAGAATGGTATAGAAGTGTTTAGAAGGTTGTAGTATATGATACATATACTAGAAGTATCTAGATCGTTGTAGAATATCCATGGAAATATCTTGTCTCTAGAACATTCCATGGAGTAGTATAAATAGGTGTTAGGGTGAGCATTTGTAAGTACCGAAGCAAAGCTTAAGCAATAAAAGTTTCATTGAGAAAGTACTCTAAGTGTTTCTCTCTTCATCAAGTATAAGCCTAAAAGGCCCTCGTGTTTCCAACAAAGTGGTATCAGAGCTAGAAGATCGAGATGTCAGGTGCAATGAACTTGTTTCAATTTCCTCGTCTTACCAAAGACAACTATGGTAGTTGGTGCATTCGTATGAAGGCGTTGCTCGGTTCACATGATGTATGGGAGATAGTCGAAAAAGGTGTTGAGAAAGTTGATGATGAAAGTTCAGGGTGGAGTTGCAAAAGGCAAGAAAGAAGGATCAAAGTGCTCTTACACTCATCTATCAATGTCTTGATGATGCGATGTTTGAGAAAGTTGCAAATGCAACCACTTCTAAGGAAGCGTGGGAGATCCTTCAAAATGCTTTCAAAGGAATTGACAAGGTGAAAAAGGTACGTCTTCAAACCCTTAGAGGAGAGTTCGAAAAGCTTCAAATAGAGGAATCCGAAACCATTTCGGATTATCTCACTCGTGTCTTAACCATTTCAAATGAAATGAAGAGAAATGGTGAAAGCTTGAGTGACACAAGGGTGATAGAAAATATTCTTCGCTCTTTGCCACCAAGCTTTGATTACATTTCCGTGGCCATAGAGGAGTCAAAAGACATAGACTCTATGACCATTGATCAACTCATGGGATCATTACAAGCCCATGAAGAGAAGTTGAAGAAAAGAAGGGGGAAAGAACCCTTGGAGCAAGCTTTATACTCAAAGGTCTCTTTCAAAGAAAGAGAAAAGAGATTTATACATGGAAAGGAGCAAGGACGAGGACGTGGTACTTTTCAAGGTCGTGGTGGTTTCCAAGGCCGAGGACGACGAAGAGGAAAAGAAGATGTCAATAAAGAAGATGAAAACCAATGGTTTTCATATCGAAGAGGTCGTGGGTGAGGCTTTCAATCTCAAAGAGGAGGTAAGCCCCATATACAATGTTACAATTGTTACAAATATGGTCATTATGCCAATGAATGTAGTAGCTCAAGACAAGTGGAAGAAAAAGCTAATCTTGTGGAGGTAGAAGACAAAGATGAGCTTACCTTGCTAATGGCAAGGCATGACGAACAAGAAGAGAGGATAGAGCCATGGCATATAGATTCCGCTGCGAGTAATCATATGACGGGTGAAGAAGACTTGTTCGTGGAGATGGAAACAAGTAAAGGTAATGTCACCTTTGGAGATGAATCAAAGGCACCGGTGAAAGGAAAAGGTAAGATACTTATCCGAGCTAAAGATGGAAGTCACCACAATATATTTCAGACGTATACAATGTGCCCAATCTTAAAAGTAACATTTTAAGTGTGGGACAACTTTTAGAGAAAAACTACGATATTCATTTCAAAGATCGTAGTGCAACAATAAGAAATCCTGAAGGAAAGCTCATAGAAAAAGTACCTATGACTAAACCGAATGTTCCTTCTAAACATTCAACATGATGAAGCTAAGTGCTTAAAGAGTTGTTTAAAGGATCATTCGTGGCTTTGGCACATGAGGTACGGGCACTTAAACTTTGGTGACTTAAAGTTATTATCCTCAAAGGGAATGGTGAAAGGGTTAGATCAAATTGATCATCCCAATCAAGTATGTAAAGGATGCCTTCTTGGGAAGCATGCTAGGAGTTCGTTCCCGAAACAAGCGACCTCAAGAGCTAAGGAGCCTTTACAACTAATTCACACGGATTTGTGCGGTCCCATTACTCCACCCTCTCATGGTAAGAATCTTTACTTCATGCCTTTTATTGATGACTTTTCAAGAAAAACTTGGGTATATTTTCTAAAAGAAAAATCCCAAGCTTTTGAAGCTTTTAAGACATTTAAAGCTATGGTAGAAAAGGAGAAAGGTTTAAAAATTAAATCCATGAGATCCGATAGAGGTGGAGAATTTTTATCAAAAGAATTTAACAAATTTTGTGAGGATAATGGGATCCGGAGATTTCTAACGGCTCCTTACTCCCCACAACAAAATGGAGTGGTGGAGAGAAAGAATAGAACCATTCTCAATATAGTCCGAAGCATGTTGAAAAGTAAAAAGATGCCAAAGGAGTTTTGGGTCGAGGCGGTTGATTGTGCAGTATATTTATTGAACCGGTGTCCGTCAAAGAGTTTAGATAACAAGACTCCACAAGAAGCATGGAATGGGATGAAGCCTACCGTCTCTCACCTAAAGGTATTCAGAAGCATAGCATATGTCCACGTTCCGAGCCAAAGGCAATCCAAGCTTGATGATAAAAGTGAGAAGCATGTGTTCGTTGGCTACGACAAACAGTCAAAAGGTTATAAGCTCTATAATCCAATCACAGGGAAGGTGGTAGTGAGTAGAGACGTAGAGTTCGATGAAGAAGAAGCATGGGATTGGAGCATTAAGGAAAATGAAAGGTATGACTTTCTTCCTACGACTAACGAAGAAGAGACAAGTGAATCAAGTGAAGAAGTCCAACAACCACAAAGTCCAACTCCAACCCAAGACTCACCTTCAAGTTCAAGTGAAGGAGAACCGAAGACAAGAAGTTTGCAGGAGCTCTACGAGGTAACTGAGGAAATACCCCTTCTTTGTTTATATGCTGACTGTGAACCTTTAGTTTTTGCAGAAGCTATGAGAAGCAATAAATGGAGACAAGCCATGGACGATGAGATAAATTCAATAGAAAAGAATGATACGTGGGAGTTGACGACCCTTCCGAAAGGCCAAAAGGCTATTGGAGTCAAGTGGGTATACAAGGCCAAGAAAAACGCCAAAGGCGAAGTGGAGAAGTATAAGGCAAGACTTGTGGCAAAAGGATACAAGCAGAAGCATGGGATCGACTACGAAGAGGTATTTGCTCCTGTTGCTCGTTTAGAAACTATTAGAATGATTATTGCTATTGCTGCTCAATATAGGTGGAAAATCCACCAAATGGATGTGAATTCTGCATTTCTAAATGGACTTCTCGAAGAAGAAGTTTATGTGGAGCAACCGGAGGGATATGTTGCCAAAGGGCAAGAAGATAAAGTGCTAAGGTTGAAGAAGGCCTTATATGGTCTAAAGCAGGCACCACGTGCTTGGAATACTAGAATTGACAAGTATTTCCAAGAACATGGTTTTACTAAATGCCTAAGTGAATATGCACTTTACGTGAAATTTGGAAGTGGAGGTATACTGCTCGTGTGCTTGTACGTGGATGATTTGATCTTTACAGGAAACTCTCAGAATATGATTGATGAGCTCAAGAAGTCAATGACAAAAGAGTTCGAGATGACAGACATAGGACTTATGTCTTATTATCTTGGCATTGAGGTGAAGCAGACGAATGATGGAATTTTCATAAGTCAAGAAGGATATGCCAAGGAGATATTAAGGAGGTTCGGCATGGATAAGTGTAATCCCGTTGGCACCCCCATAGAACATAAGGAAAAGCCTTCTAAGCATGACGGAGGAGAAGCAGTAGACTCAACTCAATTCAAGAGCCTTGTTGGAAGTCTACGCTATTTGACATGTACAAGACCCGACATCCTCTTTGCAGTTGGATTGATTAGTCGTTTCATCGAAGAGCCTACGACGAAACATTTGGAGATTGCGAAGAGGATTCTCCGTTATATCAAAGGTACTGTAGATTATGGTATGTTTTATTCAACATGTGAAGACTTCAAGCTGGTTGGATATAGCGATAGTGACTGGGCTGGAAACAAAGACGACGGAAGAAGTACAACTGGATTTCTATTCTTCCTGGGTAACAATGCCTTTACATGGTCTTCAAAGAAGCAACCTATTGTTACCTTGTCTAGTTGTGAAGCGGAGTACGTAGCTGCAACTTCGTGTGTTTGCCACGCAATTTGGCTAAGAAGTATGCTAAAGAAGCTACACATGGAGCAAGAAGATGCTACTGAGATCTACGTGGATAACAAGTCAGCAATTGACTTAGCGAAAAATCCGGTCTACCATGATCGAAGTAAGCATATTAACACTCGTTATCACTTTATTCGAGAGTGCGTTGCAAGGAAGGATGTCCAAGTAATACATACGAGGTCTGAAGATCAAGTTGCAGACATTTTCACCAAGCTGCTCAACGAGAAAGACTTCTCAAGACAACGAATGATGCTTGGAGTTGGGAAATCAAGTTTAAAGGGGGGGTGTTAGATTGTAAACTTGATTTAGCCCGAGCACATATGGAAGACACTTCTAGAAATTCGTGGAATGGTATGGAAGCTTCTAGAAAGTCATAGAATAGTATGGAAGCTTCTAGAAAGTCGTAGAATGGTATAGGAGTGTTTAGAAGGTTGTAGTATATGATACATACTAGAAGTATCTAGATCGTTGTAGAATATCCATGGAAATATCTTGTCTCTAGAACATTCCATGGAGTAGTATAAATAGGTGTTAGGGTGAGCATTTGTAAGTACCGAAGCAAAGCTTAAGCAATAAAAGTTCCATTGAGAAAGTACTCTAAGTGTTTCTCTCTTCATCAAGTATAAGCCTAAAAGGCCCTCGTGTTTCCAACAGTGTCAAGGGATCAAGCAAATACTGTTATAGGAACTGAAAGCAAGGTGAATATCACAATTACTTAAAAAACGAAGATGCTTATCACAATATGGAGTTGAGGATATTTGTTCATGTAATGTATATCATACAAAAGTTGTATGTTTAAGCAAAATCTGTATGTTCGTTCTAGTTGCACAAACACAAAAGCATGACGTCTGATGATATGCATCTCTTAAAGCATAATGCTTGAGTTTGATCACGTAGCAATGACTTATCCACGGCCGCTTGTGCTTATTTATCAGCATTCACATTTTAAAACATGTCCTACAGTTACATTTGAGTGTGAATTATTGATGCAAAACTGTAGTTTCACGAAGTAATTAACATTGTGTATGTGTGATATGCATCTTCTGGTGAAAGATATGAGCTCACTCGCTGTAAGTAAATCTTGTAGATGACTCCATTGTGTTGTAAGCATTCATTTTGTATAAGTAGTTGACACTCCATAGCAAATAATTCACCAAAACGGTTACAATTTGTGGTAACAGTTACAAAAACATGAAACTTTTTTTCTTTTATATTACTACCAGGAGTCGCTTCATACCCTTCTTGCCTGCTTCCTCTTCCATCCATCAAGTTCCTGCCAGAAAATGATGATTGTATAGCTTGATTCATCCCAAACACGCCCTTCTGAGCNTAGTATAAATAGGTGTTAGGGTGAGCATTTGTAAGTACCGAAGCAAAGCTTAAGCAATAAAAGTTCCATTGAGAAAGTACTCTAAGTGTTTCTCTCTTCATCAAGTATAAGCCTAAAAGGCCCTCGTGTTTCCAACAGTGTCAAGGGATCAAGCAAATACTGTTATAGGAACTGAAAGCAAGGTGAATATCACAATTACTTAAAAAACGAAGATGCTTATCACAATATGGAGTTGAGGATATTTGTTCATGTAATGTATATCATACAAAAGTTGTATGTTTAAGCAAAATCTGTATGTTCGTTCTAGTTGCACAAACACAAAAGCATGACGTCTGATGATATGCATCTCTTAAAGCATAATGCTTGAGTTTGATCACGTAGCAATGACTTATCCACGGCCGCTTGTGCTTATTTATCAGCATTCACATTTTAAAACATGTCCTACAGTTACATTTGAGTGTGAATTATTGATGCAAAACTGTAGTTTCACGAAGTAATTAACATTGTGTATGTGTGATATGCATCTTCTGGTGAAAGATATGAGCTCACTCGCTGTAAGTAAATCTTGTAGATGACTCCATTGTGTTGTAAGCATTCATTTTGTATAAGTAGTTGACACTCCATAGCAAATAATTCACCAAAACGGTTACAATTTGTGGTAACAGTTACAAAAACATGAAACTTTTTTTCTTTTATATTACTACCAGGAGTCGCTTCATACCCTTCTTGCCTGCTTCCTCTTCCATCCATCAAGTTCCTGCCAGAAAATGATGATTGTATAGCTTGATTCATCCCAAACACGCCCTTCTGAGCACCAGGCCTAATTCCCATTTGTGCCTGCAGCTGTTGCTGTTGTTGAAACTGCAACAATTGCTGCTGTTGTTGTTGATCTAGGTGGGGTATGGTATTGCCTGGCATCAGAATTGCCTGAAGACGTATAAAACAAGATTAGAATTGAGATATTGGTTGTTATACAATTACACAAGCAAGGTAGCACTCACTCGCCTGAGATGGACTCGGTGATAGTTGTGGTGTTGGTGGTTGAGCATCAGCAATCGCAGCCAGTGACATCAAGTTCTTTTGTAACATAGCTTGGTACATCAGTTTATTTTCATCAAATACAAGTATATATCCAACTACTTCTATGACAGAATTACGAGTATCATTTTAAAATAATTATGATATTTTTTTGATGTTATGAAAGATAATATGTACCAAATGATTAAGATGTAAGACTGAATATTACATTTTGACTCAGAGGGTCATTGGGATATGTTTATCTGATACCCTATTAACTAGCTGTTTGCTGGTAAGTCGTTTTGAGAAAACAATTCGGAATTGCTGAACAGTTTCAAATAAGCAATCCCAAACACCCACTACATTTGGCAATTTTAGCCAGTTTTACTTATTAGTAGTCCATCAGGGTTATGCATAATCACTAACGGGTCAAACATGTAAAACAAAAACAAAATAAAGCACACGTTATGAAAGGTGGAGATGTTACCGTGAGTCAAAGGACAAAGGTTTCAAACCTTTACCAAAACAAACAGTAGAGGCACCATCAATTGCAGGGGAGGTTTATCATGTAAGAAAGGAAGAGATCGAACAGCAAGAGGTACATTTGTTTTCCATTTCGATAACAGAATCAAGTACAATGATTAAACTCTTCCTCTTTGATTTCTTCCCTTCTTAAATGATAAACTAAATAATATCTTTTACAGCAGAAGAAAAACGGTTCCGAAAGAGAATACAACTAAAACAGATATTAATAAAGAAATGATGATTAATTTAAAAAAAACATGCAGTGAAAAGAAGTTAATTTAAATCTAATTTGATGAAGAATGTGTGAAATCGATGAAATGGGAGGGCTGGGTATATATAGCGGTGAATGGGGTTGATAATTGTTTGAAGTTGTTAATACAAATATCGCCTAAAAACGTTATTTATATTTTACGATCTTTGCTAAGTTTTGTTAACGACAAAGTCTAAACTTTAGTTTTTGGTAAAACATAATTCTAGTTTAAAGTCTTGCATAATCATTCTTTTGCTACATTTTACATTTCACATT
>LBNU01018325.1:85333-111646 GCA_014162995.1 Artemisia annua | reverse complement strand
TTGGCCAATAGAATCCAGCATCAAAAACTTTTTTAGCTGTGGTGGTAGGACCGTAATGTCCCCCTGTTGGGCCATGATGGCATTCATCAAGAATTTTTCTTGTTTCTGCTCCAGAAACGCATCTTCGGATCATCCCATCGGGACACATTTTGAAAAGAAAAGGTTCTTCCTAATAATAGTTTTTTAAATCCGAAAAGAATTTACTTCGCTGAGTATGAGTTAATCCTTTCTTGATAATATTTCCACCGAAATAATTTGCAAAATCTGCAAACCACGGTATTTCCTCTTCATCAACTCTATCGATTTTCATAAGAGTTTCATCGGGAAAATAATCATCAATTTCGTCTTCCTTTGATTCTTCCAAATTTGGGTTCTCAAGACGAGACAAATGATCAGCTGCAAGATTTTCTGCTCCTTTCTTATCTTTTATTTCGATATCGAATTCTTGGAGTAGTAAAATCCAGCGGATAAGACGTGGTTTTGCATCTTGTTTGGCAAATAGATATTTGAGCGCTGAGTGATCGGTGAAAACGATTGTTTTGGAAAGCACGAGATAAGATCTGAATTTTTCAAAAGCAAAAACTACGGCTAATAATTCTTTTTCTGTAACCGTATAGTTTTGTTGGGCGTTGTTGAGTATTTTGCTAGCGAAGTATATAGGACGGAAATGTTTTCCTTCTCTTTGTCCTAGAACGGCTCCAACAGCAAAATCGCTTGCATCGCACATAAGCTCGAATGGTAGTGACCAATTAGGTGAAACCATAATCGGAGCACTAGTGAGTTGATTTTTCAGAGTTTCGAAAGCTTTAATGCAATCTGCGTTGAAATCAAAAACAGAATCTTTTTCAAGAAGTTTTGTCATAGGACGAGATATTTTTGGAAAATCCTTTATGAAACGACGGTAGAAACCGGCATGTCCTAAAAAAGTTCTAACGGCTTTAACGTTAGTTGGAGGTGGTAATTTTGTGATAACATCGATTTTTGCTTTATCAACCTCCATTCTTGAACTTGAATTTTTGTGTCCAAGCACAATTCCTTCGGTTACCATGAAATGACATTTTTCCCAATTGAGAACAAGATGTGCCGCTTCGCATCTTTCGAGCATTTTGTCTAAATTTGAAAGACAAGATTCAAAAGAGTCTCCAAATACGGAAAAATCATCCATGGAAACTTCCATAGATGTTTCAAGCATATATTGGAATATAGCAATCATACACCTTTGAAAAGTGGCAGGTGCATTACAAAGACCGAAAGGCATACGCCGATAGGCGTAGGTTCCAAAAGGACATGTGAATGTGGTCTTTTCTTGATCGGCAGGATCAATCGAAATCAGGAAATATCCTGAAAAACTATTGAGGAAACAAAAGTATTTGTTGCCTGCTAATCTTTCAAGCATTTGATCCATGAATGGGAGAGGAAAATGATCTTTCCTGGTGGCTTTGTTCAATTTTCTGTAATCAATACATACTCGCCAACCAGTGACTGTTCNTGCTTGTCTTGTTGATAGTATTTTTTATAATTTTTAGATTGCTTATTAAACTGCTTATTGAGTCCTTGTTATTTAGTACTTTTTAGATAGGTTGCCCTGCTCCCCAGTTTTGGACAAGAATCAAGTGACCTTAGATTGCTCATTAGTTGGTGTTAGGATGTGTTCTTTGCTGATTTGGGTAGCCCTATAGGTAGTCTATAGGATTTAGGAGTTAGTTTGCTTAATTTGGCTTATTAAGTGCTTATTTTGAGCCCTCACTTTGGCCTTTTTCTGTCTGCTGCTGCTGCACATGTTGGTTCACAAGCTGAGCTTGTGTTCTTGATATCCATTGATCTTGTTGTTGATATTGCTGTTTCTTGTTTCTTTTGTTGTTGTTCATTTGTTTGTTTGTTAGTATAAGCTTTTTAGAGCTTATTGGCTTATTTGGCCAACTGCCATGTTCAGCTTATTGTTGATGTTCTTGTCTGCTGTTGTTCTTGGTGTTGTTCTTGTTGGTTCTTCTTGTTGTTGTTCTTCTTAATTAGTTTATTGATATTGTTGTTGTGTAGTTTTTGTTTGTGTTTGTTTGTTTGAGCTTTCTTGGCTTATTTGCTTATTTGGTGGCTTTTTCCATTTCAAAATCTCTCCTTGTACACCTCTACACTGAGCAGTCAATGTATAAGGTCATAAGCTTCTTGTGAGCTCATCTGTGGGTCCCATTGTAAGCTTGTGGGTTCTTTGAGAAGCCCACATAGCTGGCTTGTGGATTCCAGTTTCCTTTTTGGCTTAAGGGCTTTTGCCCCTAGCTTATTTTGCCTTCCAAATCTGTCCCATTTCTGTATTGTTCATAGTATTTGGATTTTGCTTATTTTCCCATTTCTGCTTATTCTTAGTGCTTAATAGGTTGTTTTAAGTTCAATTAAGTTGTTAGAACTGTTTTTGAGCTTTTACCAACTTTTCTTGCTAAGTGCTTATCTATAAGTGCTTATTTGGTTTTGCTTTTTGCCCATTTTGCTTATTTTAGCTTCTTTTTCAGTAGATTTTATTTTTCATAAGTTCCTCAGTATATTTTAGAATTTTCCAAAAAGTTTCAGATTTTTCTTTGCCTTTTTAGTATTTATAATAAATCAAAAATAGTTTTAGTAATTATTAAATAGTAAATAATTAATATCAAATAGATAAATAGTGTAATAAATATATTTTCTGTTTTAAAACTAGTTTTATAATATTTTATATTTTTCTAAGTCTTAATTTCATTTTTCTAGGTTTATTTTATATTTTCTTAATTTTTAATGTATTATTAAATAGTTTAAAATAGTTTTTGATTAATAGTAATTAATTAATTAGTTGTAAAAATTATTTTAATTTTCTAATATTTTTCTTTTATTTTTAGGATTCCAAAAATATAATTTTCACATCTGTGGGAGTTGTATTGGACGGAATTCACTTTTTATTTTGCACGTTTACGTTTTATTTTATTTAACTTTCGCGTTTTTAGGTTTTATACGTTTTTAAGTACTTTGGTTTCCCGTTCTTGTTCTAATAGCTTGTTTAAGCTATTTTGTTTTAAATTTCCTTACTTCGCTCACTCATAACCCTTTTCCATTCGAAATCACCCGATCACAAAGTCGTTTTTGATACCATTCACATCTCGTCGGGACGTAACGACCCGGGAAAACACTATACTCCTTGGTACATTGGCCTAAGTTGTTGGGGGGTGTGCTGCGTATCTGAACGTATTTGAAGCTTAGTGATCTTTGATACCCACTCATTGTACATTTTCCATAACCTTGTTCATATTTTTCTTACTTTCATATAAAACAATAATAATCGTGAAGTCAATTCGTTTGACGAATCGATTACCAAAAATATCGTATTTTCAAATTTCAAAAACATGTAAAACCCAAAAAGAATCTTCCTTCCTTTTCCATAATTCTTCGAGCAATTTGTATGCTTCGTTGGGAGTTTTATATTCCAGCATCAAGAATTCCTTGAGATGTTTCATCAAGTCCATGGTAGAAGATTTGGATAATGGTTCCTCGTCCTAAACCATGTCCATGACAACTACGAAGTAAATCTTTCATACGAAGCCAAGCTTCGACGACAGATTCATTGGGATTTTGTGCGAAAGCACGGATTTCTCCCATGAGACGATCAAACATGGCATGTGGAAAGAATCGGCTTACAAAAGCTTGCCTCATCTCCTCCCAATTATTGATAGTTCCTGGGGTTAATTCGTTATACCACACTTTGGCATCTCCGGCGAGTGATGAGGGAAAAAGTTTGAGTTTAATGGCATCGACATCGGTGTCGCCATATCGAAACATGCCGCAGATTTCTATGAATTCAGCATTGTGTTTGTGCGGATCGGCCCGCGAACGGCCATCAAATTGACGGTCTTTGATCATAGAAAGATGGTGTCCCTTCACGGTGAAGTTGTCACCAAGGTTAACAGCAACAATAGCTATTCCTGGAGTGGGTGCTACGGTTCGGTTTGAGGCCCACATGGGTTGGTCATCGACCATTGGAAATGGTTGGTTGGTGAATGGGTTATAAACAACTAAGGATTCAGAAAGGTTATCAAATGGTGGGTTTGGTACTCTTGGTACATGGTTGGTTGGTGGAACAAAGGATGTTCTTCTTCTTCTTGGTCTACGAATCAAACTTTCGGGATTTGAAAGTGGTGAAATTGGTTCTACTTCGGTTGATCGAGTGTTCATACAATTACCGAGAGAATCTCGGAAACTTTGGAACAAACGAGCAAAGAATAGAAACAATTTGAAAAATCAGTAAAAGGAACCGGTCAGTTGGATTGGCAACCGAACGGATGGTTGTCTCGGTAAAATTAAATTTTGAATAACCGGTCGGTTAGAAGTGTAACCGATCGGATGGATTGAACAAAACTGAGAAACCGATCGGTTGGATGAACTACCGATCGGATGGTTGGCTCGTAAAAAAAAATTTTTTTTTTTTTTTAGAAAATGAACTAGAAAAGGAACGGAACTTTAAAACTTACAGAAAACACAATCAAATTCCCCGGCAGCGGCGCCAAAAACTTGATGCGTGTTCACGGTGTGTACAAGTTTTAAATTTATAAACACGATTACCGGATCTAGAACTAACACATACGAGCAAGTTTACTCGTCCGTTATAGCAAGATAAGGATGGTAAGTCGGGATCGTTCACAGGGATTTGTGAGTGAATCTAAGCGTAAGTATAAAAGGTAATTCTATTTCAAGCGATAATGATAATAAGATAATTCAAATGATTAAAAACTACACTTGCTTAGACTAGTTAACTACTCATATGATAATCATGATTGTGATAACTCGATAACATGTTGGTAATTTAGAATTAGTTGGTGTTCTAATCTATTGTTTCTACAAGTTAAACCTTCGTCAAGATTTTAGTTCATAAAAACAAGCATTAGGTTTGGACCAATCAATTCAAGATCAATTCAAGGTTCATAAAGTTGGATTAACAACCTTAAACACAAAAATAGTTTCTTGTTTAAGAAATGGTCAATACAAAAGGTAACCTAATCATAGACAACAAGGTTACAATTGATCATAAAATACTATAAGTTTCGACCAATTAGGCGTTTACAACCAATCCAATTTGATTATCAAAAAGTATTCTCATTACAATTGTACCTTCGTTCCTTTATTTAGTCAAGAATAATTATGGTGAAAAACAATCATTCATAGACAAATGATTATAACTAGTTGAATAATAACAACTCTTTCGGCCAATGATATTACACGCAACTAGTTAAACTTGACTTAACAAATGTCACTATGAAACTTATGTCTAATTGGGTCTTAGAATTGACTTGCAATTGAATTAAAACATGTTATCACAATCATAAACTAATCACTAAGTAATTAACATCATCTAAGCAAATGTAAAAAGGTTACTAGCCACTCATAGCAAACATGAACATAAACTCAGAATATTGAACATTAAAATCATGATTAAAGTCTTACAAATGTTTGGAATATGATTACAAATGAGTAGGAAATGATTTCCTAGGTGTTGGTGTTGACTTCTTGAGAATTTGACCTCCGGATGTTGACTTTTTGGACCTCCAATGTATTTTGCACTTCTATGGACGAATTTGAGAACTTTGAGACTAGTAAGAACTCCTTGATGATTGCTTTGTTGTTGTATGTTGTTGTTGTGAAAGTTGTGTGTTGAAATGAGTTTGCAAAGCCTCTATTTATACTACTCCACAAGCCTAGGATCATTAATGCAGCAACTTGGCCTCCAAGGTGAATAGAAGGAGCTAGAATACCAGAAAGAATGGCCTAGAATCGGGTAGAATGAAGTAGAATGAAGTTTGCAAATCTTGTACGAGCTGACCAACCGATCGGTTACGGGGCATGACCGATCGGTTGGATTGAACATTTGGTTCTAACCGGTCGGTTGGATTACAACCGATCGGTTAGATTGAGCATTTACGTCTAACCGGTCGGTTGGATTCATGACCGATCGGTTGGAATTGTTCTGACAGCTAAAACTTATTCTTTTATCATGGCTCTTCGTTCTTTGTCCAAACTTGATTATTTCTTATCAACGAACTTTGGAATGATGAAAACTTGGGTCTGCTTTGTGAAATGCTTGAACGAACTGAATCTCGAGTTGGAAATGACAAGTCCTTCATTTCTTTCACTTTTTCCTGCTTTTGGCTACAAATGCTTGCAAACACACTTTGATACGATTTAGTGGCAAAAACAACCAAAAAATATACAAATAACGCTACTAAAAACATGCATAATTTGAGCGTTATCAGTACTGATGCATCAGCAGCAGTCCAAATGTGAGCAATTAAAGGGAATAACATAAACAAGCAGAGAAGATAAAAGGTACAAACAATCATACACAATTGCAAACAACAACTAACAACTGAAAACAACAATAACTAGCTTAAGGAGAAACAGAAACAAGAAATTACACAAGCTGATAGTTTGTACTGGGTCACAACAGTACAAACAGTCCAACGGGGGAAACTCGGGGGCTAATTCAAGCTAACAAACAAGCTTATAAATGCAAACTAAGGATGGATCTAACAAAACAGCCCAGCAGGCTTCCCAAAACTCTAAGAATCAAAGATATTGATTAACTAACGAACAAGATACAGTCACTTGAAAAACGGGTCATAAGTGAAATCTGGGTGCAGGGTAAGTAAATGAGCCAACAAAGTACTTTTGAGCTTATTTTCAGGTAACAAAATGGATTCCAATTCTTTTGAACTTCTTATTGATTTTGAAAGACAAGCTACCAGAGATGACAAAACAACAAACTTTAACAATTTTTAACCAATAATGAACCCTACAATTGATTTAGAAAATTGACCCATTTTGGCAGTCTAAAGAAAAGCTTGACTTTTCTTGTTTCAGTAAAAGTTGACTTATCTTAAATTTGATTGGTGTCTGATGAATGAAAGTGATATACTAAGCTATTTTAAAATAGATTTAAGCTAACTTAACACCTAATGCAATGATTTGAAGGATCTTGGTACTAAAAATAACTAACAGTTAACTAAAACATGAGATTAAAACAAGATTTGACTTTTTCTTTAAAAACTACCGAGGTAAGGCTTGTTCTAAGCTGAGTTTACCCTGAGTAAGTTTCCTAAANACAAGCTGATAGTTTGTACTGGGTCACAACAGTACAAACAGTTCAACGGGGGAAACTCGGGGGCTAATTCAAGCTAACAAACAAGCTTATAAATGCAAACTAAGGATGGATCTAACAAAGCAGCCCAGCAGGCTTCCCAAAACTCTAAGAATCAAAGATATTGATTAACTAACGAACAAGATACGGTCACTTGAAAAACGGGTCATAAGTGAAATCTGGGTGCAGGGTAAGTAAATGAGCCAACAGAGTACTTTTGAGCTTATTTTCAGGTAACAAAACGGAGTCCAATTGACAAACTTCTTATTGATTTTGAAAGACAAACTACCAGAGATGACAAAGCAACAAACTTTATCAATTTTTAACCAATAATGAATCCTACAATTGATTTAGAAAACTGACCCATTTTCGCAGTCTAAAGAAAAGCTGGACTTTTCTTGTTTCTGTAAAAGTTGACTTATCTTAAATTTGATTGGTGTCTGATGAATGAAAGTGATATATTAAGCTATTTTAAAACAGATTTAAGCTAACTTAACACCTAATCCAATGATTTGAAGGATCTTGGTACTAAAAATAACTAACAATTAACTAAAACATGAGATTAAAACAAGATTTGACTTTTTCTTTAAAAACTACCAAGGTAAGGCTTGTTCTAAGCTGAGTTTACCCTGAGTAAGTTGCCTAAACAAGTGTTGTCCACTGAAAGGCTCAAGAACACAGTGAAACGAACATATCCAAACACCCCTTAAAAATCGATTGAACAAATTATTGAAGCAAAGGAGGGATTTAAACCATGGAACTGAGACATTAACTGATCTTAGGCCAAGTTAAACCTAAATAAGCTAAAACAAACAACAACTACAAGTAACAATTAACTAGGACAAATTATGCAAGATATATTCTAAAAACTGAAGTTAGAACTTACAATGAGCTTTGTGCTCAGGACCACGAGTAAATCAGTTTCTAACCAACCTAATACTTCCCAAGAAGTTCTAAACCAACTCCATTCTTCATTCAACCTGCAACACTTTGATTTTTAATTCTGCTTCTATCCTTTTTTTTTGTATTCTTTTATATCTGAAGTGGGCTTATGGAAGAGTTTAAAATATTAAACGGGCATGAATAAAAGTTAGCAAAACATTGAGAACAATATTGAAACTAGAAATTTGAAAACAAGTTTGGAATCAAAAACTGGAATACTTGTATTGAAACTGAAAAGAGATTACAAATTAAAACGAGTTAACTGAATTTTAAAGAACTACATAAGACTTAAAAACATAACATAACCTAACATTACATGCCTCAAAGGCTTTACAAAGGATCCTATTTATACTAAAAGGATGATAAACTAGGGACTTCTCTCTCTTGTGCTTTTCTGTGTGTGTAAGC
This sequence comes from Artemisia annua, assembly GCA_014162995.1. Lineage (NCBI taxonomy): Eukaryota > Viridiplantae > Streptophyta > Magnoliopsida > Asterales > Asteraceae > Artemisia > Artemisia annua. The sequence goes on along the minus strand of LBNU01018325.1, from coordinate 103,152 downwards.
AGCTCAGAAACATCACTTGTACTTCCTTGGACAAATCCCAACCGTTGGATCAACTTTGGTTATATCTCATCCTTTAAAGTGGTTTTGGCGCCCCTTTGATGGCTTGAATGATGCCCTGGAGTGAGGTATTGCAGCAAGTGGGCTGACTTGGGGGTGTTGGAGGGGGACATGGATGTTGGGGATTGGCAGGGTGCTTGATTTGACAGGTTCTTTGGTGGGCAACAATGAAGAAGAAGGAGAAGTTGCCCTGGGTCAACTTTTGATCATTCGTTTTGTTATAACTAGGGTGTGGTGTTTGTTTGGTTGGGCCAGGGGTTTTGATGGGCTTGGGATGTTTAATGGTTTTGGGTTAGTAATAAAAAGGTGATCCCTTTGGTTTAAGTAGGAAATACCACAAGGACTAAAAATGTAAACTTCTGATTTTTGAGGGTAGGTTGTGGTATTTTTTCAAAGTTGTCTCAAGGATCATAATTGCTAAGTTTTAATAACCCAAGGACCATTTTTGTTTTTCTTCCAAAGTTAAAATACTCGGGGACTGAAATTGCCAATTTGCAAAGTTGAGGGACCAATTCTGCCAATTGTGCAAACTTTGTTCATTCTTCATCTGTTTTTAATCATTTTGCACCTGAAACATATAAAACACAATCCAGGGATATTTTCTGTACTTTGAGGCATTTCTGAGTGTTTTTAAATGTTTTTGCAGTTCAGATTGGACAAAAATGATGAGTATTTACACACTCATCAGGTGTGAAGAACTTCCATGATGGTGTTGATAGTTTTGGGTTTGTGGGTATGCTTCATGCTTTTGCCTAGTTGACAAGCCGAACAACGATGATCCTTTTCGAACTTTAATCTGGGTAGACCTCGTACAAAATCCTTGCAAGCAAGATCATTGATGCTACCAAAGTTCAAGTGATTTAAACATCGATTCCATAGTCACGATTTGTTCTTTGAGGCCATAGACAGCAAGCAAATAGGAGAGGACCACATTGTCTTTGATAGAAATGGTGTATAGATTTGGGCCACGACTGTCGTTAAGAAGATCAACACCATCCAATTCTCTGACGAAGCATGTGTGTTTTCTGAAGGCAACTTCAAGATCGGAATCACAGAATTGACCAACAGATAACAAATTGTGCCCAAGTCCTTCCACGTAGTCACCAAAGACATAATCTCCATAACCCATAATTACCCTAAACTGGTAATTCCCGAATCTAACTGTCCCGAGTAACTTATTCACGAAATTCTTGAGCCGTGAGCGATCGCCGGTCATATGTTATGAGCAACCTGAGTCCAAATGTCAAGGGACGATTTGTATGACCTGCATTTGAAAACAAAAGAAAGAAGAGAATTTGGAGTGCCGGAACCCCAGTTTAAGTTAGGTTCCAGTTAATTCTGGAGCAACTGAGACCTTAGGTGCATTTGTTTCAATGGTAGAAATTTCACTAGTAGATACAATGGGCCTAGTTAAAGGACATTGAGTCTCTAACAGGGATGTTCTACCAGGTGGCTTCCATTCCTTAATAGGCACTACTTTAGAGTAAGTTATCCTAGTTAAAGGGCACTGTTCTCCTAAAGTGAATTTCCTTCCAGTGGGCTTCCATTAATAGCCAACATTGGCAAAAAGTTTTCCTGTTGCTTCCTAAATTTGCTTAATTCGTTTAGCTCTCCAAATTTTCTTAACTGGGGTTTTGTTGGATGACTTTAAAAATTTCTCAACACATTTATCATGATTAGCCGAAATTAAGCATTCATTACATGTTTTGCAAAGTGAATTAGGGTTTGAATTATGATCCTTTTTGCACAAACCCGACTTATTGTTCCTCATGTGGTCTTCTACTTTCATCTTAGGAATACTTTTAGCTGGTGAAGTCTTATCATTTTTTATATTTCTCATAGGTTTAGACTTTCTAGCTTTAGTGTCACTATTAACTCCTATAGAAGGACTGATGGGAATCTTAGTCTTTTTCACTTCCAGTTGCTGAACATGTTTTGATGTGTTGANGAAATTAAGCATTCATTACATGTTTTGCAAAGTGAATTAGGGTTTGAATTATGATCCTTTTTGCACAAACCCGACTTATTGTTCCTCATGTGGTCTTCTACTTTCATCTTAGGAATACTTTTAGCTGGTGAAGTCTTATCATTTTTTATATTTCTCATAGGTTTAGACTTTCTAGCTTTAGTGTCACTATTAACTCCTATAGAAGGACTGATGGGAATCTTAGTCTTTTTCACTTCCAGTTGCTGAACATGTTTTGATGTGTTGAGATCTGAAGTTTCCAAGGGTGCCTCAAAGGTTACATGCTTTTTCTTAGTCATTGAGGATGATGCAATGAGCCTATCTTGCTTGTTTTCAATCTTAGGACATGTGCCAATGGCATATTCTAAGAGTTCTTGAGATCGTTTAGTGAGGAAGCATGCATCTACAATAGCACTATCCTGTGGTTTCACTATCCTATCCTCTTCTACAATCTCACGAAGCATGTCAAGACTATCCATAAGGTACGAGAGATAAGCATAGTGAACAGACCTATTGTTCCTAAGAGGAAGTGGGATATTCGTAGCATCAATTACATACTTCTTACAAGCAGAAACCTTTTGAACAACATTATCACAAGTGATGATTGGCATTTTCCCTTTCATTCGAGTCTTTAGATTCTCAATCTCTTTAAGCAAAAAAGTTATCTTTTCATTGTTTTTATCACGTGTGATATTAATTGAATCATATAACTCTTTGTAATGTTGTTTGACTTTTGAATTTTTAGCTCGAAAACAATCATTTTCATTTTGCAGTTTGTAGATGATGTCTTGAAAATGAAAATTTTGAGAATCTAGAGACTGTGGGTTTTGGGTGCCAATCACATCGCTCTTATTAGACTTTAATTGGGTAATTTGAACCCTCAGTTTCCGAATCGTGTTAGTGTGAGCTTGAATCTTTTCATCACGTTTGGATAATTCAAAATATGCATCAAATTCAGGAGCATCCGAAGATGTCTTGGCATTTGAGATTTTAATTCTTTCTTCTAAATGTTGACACTTTAGTTGCAAATTAAGATTATCAACCTCTAGTTTTGACAAATGCCTGACCATGTTATCATGGTCATCTTTTTGAATTTTTTCTCACGCAATTTTAAATTCTCCCCCTCAAGCTCAACAACACGATTCTGGAAAACATTCAATGCAACAGACATCTCATGAAATTGGCAGACAGATAATGTAGATTCAGTAGCAGTATAAAACAATTCCTGTGCAACACAACTAGCAATCAAATTCTCATTCATGATGAGAATATTTTTCCTCTCAATTTCACTATGTTTAAGATCAATAGCCAACTGTTTTCCCTCATTTTCCACTGTTTTATACACCTCTTTCATATCAGCCACATCTTTGTTTAGGGTTTTTTGAAGTCCCTCAAAATGTTCTTTGAGAAGCTTAAAGAACGGCATAACCTCTGTTAAATAACATCGTTTTGTTTGTTCAAAACCCCTTTCTCTTTCAGTAATACCCGTTGGCGTAATTCTCATTTTACATGTTTTTATCAAAATCAACAAATAATTGACAAAGAACATATAGACTAAATAGAGTATTATTATGCGTGGGGAGAGTTAAAGGAACAAGATTCATGGGTGTATTTTGTGGGTATAACATTGGGTCAGCTATCTTAAACATGGTACGAGTTTCAACCACAATTCTTTCTGCTTTCATTTTTTCTAAGTCTAAAATCCAGAATACATGCTCTGGAGCGCACCTTTTTTGAGGGACAAAAACAGCTAATCGATTATCCTTAGNACTAAATAGAGTATTATTATGCGTGGGGAGAGTTAAAGGAACAAGATTCATGGGTGTATTTTGTGGGTATAACATTGGGTCAGCTATCTTAAACATGGTACGAGTTTCAACCACAATTCTTTCTGCTTTCATTTTTTCTAAGTCTAAAATCCAGAATACATGCTCTGGAGCGCACCTTTTTTGAGGGACAAAAACAGCTAATCGATTATCCTTAGAGTAATCATAATTGTACAGAGTTTTATTTGCAATGCACAAGGGATCCTTTAATTTTTCAGTCAAATTTTCTCTAGTTTTTGCTTCTATCTCATTGGTCTCATCAAATGATGTCACATCGGGAGGGGCATGATCAGGCTCAAGCATAACGTTTGCATCATATAAAGCAGGCTGGGCAGTTCTAACGCTCCTAAGGAAATTAGATTTAGGCTCGCCTACATCTTTTTCACTATGTTCATCACACAACGTTTTATGCTTTTGAATCATTTGAGCAGTTTGAATGGTTTGGTCTTGTGTGTAAAACTTATTTTCAAGCTTATTCTTCAACGTTTTAAGTCTGGAAAAATCATTTAAAAGTTTTGTTTCTTTTTCTTTGAAATCATGTTTTAGCTTTTTTACACTTTCTTGAATTTCCTATTTTTGTTTAACAGACTGATCAAGTTGCTTCCTCAAAGAATATAACTCCCTTTTTAATGTTTCTTCCCTTTTATTACGTTCTGATACGAATACACACATTTGCATATCCATTTTCTGTTCACGTTCGGTAGCTCAAATTTTGCTCGTTGTTCATATATGGTCACCTGATCCTTAAGGATGTTAAGTCTAGTGGTCAGGGATATACACAGTGCTCATGCAAGTCACAATCATTATCAACAACAGAAGATGCACTACTTGGTACAACAGACGCGTCGTTGTGTCTCACATATTGTTCATATGGGATAACATTACTATTTCCCATATCAGCAGTATCTGATTTAACAGCTTTTGTTTGTTGTACTTTGTAAGGAATCTTTTGTTCATGCAACACAGTATCACCATTTAAAACAGAAGATGCACTACTAGGTACACCTGACTCTTCGTTGTCTTTTACATATTGTTCACATGGGAAAACATCGCTATTTCCATATTAGCAGTATCTGACCCAACAACGTTAGTCTGATGTACTTTGTTGGGAATCTTATGTTTATCGACCATGTCCTACAGTTTGAGTACCTTAGCACATGACACTTGTTCTTTCACCGGTCTGATATATGCATCCACATCATGTGTAACAAGAGTTATTGAGCTGTTGGTAGTGTCAAGTTTATCAGTCTCTGATCCTCTGCCTTCAGTGACAACTGACCCAACATTCGATGCGTTACTCGAATCCACAATACCATCACTTGATTTCACCCGACATGCCTTCACCTTGTCTTCATACTTAAGTTTGTGTTGTGTTCTTTCCTCAATGTACTCCTTAACATTACCCATGAGTTGGAGTAGTATGGCTCTGAACACGTCAACTTCGATTCCCGTGTAATTAGCAAAGCACTTTTTTGTCATTTGAATCTAATGATCATACTCCTCAGTGAATCGCGAATCAATGAACACTTGGAGTTGGTTGTTGATCACACAGAATGCAGCCATAGATCAACCTTCATAAAATTCACCTTTGTCAAATTGTTGTTGAAGTTGATCTAAGTATAGAATCATTTTGCTGTGAAGGTCTCAACATCTTGAACAAAGAGTGTTGTGAATGCACGATGGTATCCTCCCAAGTATCCAGGTTGTTCTAAGAGAACCTTGAGATGTGAGTGAAGCAATCGAAAACATTCTATGCACCTTTCCTGTGCATTATCGGGCAATTTTTGTGGCTGATGAAGTTCACTCTCAGATCTGACAGAGTCAGAAGTAGTAGACATGATGTAAACGTGCTCGGGATTTTACAAGTCTATGACTTAAACCGAGAAATAGAATCTTTCGCTGGATTTTACAAAGTCAAGAAGAAACCGTGAAATGATGCTTAGTACTTTAGTGATTGAGTGTGAGATGATAAACTTTGCAAGGTACAGTAAGTTATCTAAGTCAAGTCACAACGAGTCAAATCACACCAAGTCAAATCACAATTAGTCAAATTGCGAATCAACTCGCAACATCAAATTGTAATTGGACCAGTTGCAACAACTCAAATCACAACAATTCTTAAATCACAGAACTATTCAACTCGCAGCGTATAATCAACTCACAACAACTTGATCAACAAGCAGTGAGTTATCAACTTGCACTAAGAGTCACTAACTTAGTTTGGTTGATGCTAGTTGCTATGGTGAAATTATGGTCTGAAAACTTAAAACTTTAATATCTTCACTCTAGATGTGATTTGGGCCTCGAAAAAATTCGTTTCACGAGTTTGTGGTGAAACCTGACAATATTGAGTCTGTTCCGGTTGTTTTGATAGGTACTACACTGAAAACGGAGTTACGGTTCAAAAGTTATGGTTGTTTGAAGTTTTGACGTAAAAAGTCAACTTTGGTCAAACCGTAACTCACAGAAAGATCCACTCGCAATACACAATCAACTAGCAGGACTTAATCAACTCGCAGCAAAGATCAACTCGCAGACTCTTGTCANTAAAAAGTCAACTTTGGTCAAACCGTAACTCACAGAAAGATCAACTCGCAATCCACAATCAACTAGCAGGACTTAATCAACTCGCAGCAAAGATCAACTCGCAGAGCTTAGTCAACTCGCAGCAAATAATCAACTCGCAATACGTGTCAACTCGTAGTAAACAATCAACTCGCAGTGAAGATCAACTCGCAGTGAATATTCAACTCGCAGTAAGTGTCAACTCGCAGTGAGTAATCAACTCGCGACAGAGATATCAATTAGCAGAGAAAATCAACTCGCAGTGATGGTCAATTCACAGTCTCACGTCAACTCGCTGTGATAATAAAACAAAACTGTCCTTGTCTTTGCCATTTTGTCTTCTTTCCAAATATGTTAATGCAGCCAAATCGCAGCAGTGCAACACTGTCATCTCGCAGCTTAAAACACCAACTCGCAACTGAAATCGGTCAACTCGCAGCCAAGAATATACCTTCGAATATCAACTCGCAGCAAGGAAACTAAACTAAACCACCCACGAATTGACTCAAATTCAACACTAAGCTTAAGAAGCTAACAAACTAAGCACATAACTAAGCTTATATGACAATCCTACACATGAAAGTACAACAATAACCCATGTATGACCAAGATTCAAGCCAAAACTAGTGATTTATCCTAGAAATTAATCACTTTGAACCAACAAGAACACAAAGAACCAAGCTAAAAATTCAAGCTCACTCGATCCCAAGAATGTAACCAAGGCTCTTGATACCAATTGTAAGATACTAATAATTATAACTTATATGGTCTTGTGATTATGATGCGAATAGTAGAAGGATTCTAGAGAGAGCAAGAGAAGTTGGGAGACTTTCTAGAGAGAGAAAATGAAGATATTTGATTATGAGAAGTGAGAGTTCCAACCCTCTCCCTTGGTGGGAGAGGGTATTTATAGTTACATACTAATGCCCCATAAAACGGGCTGTGGAGTGAGCTGACAGTGGGTAAAGACCCGACTAAACTTCACGAAAACTGCAATAATAATCTACTTCTATACTACTACGATAAATATGCTCAAAAATACTTGGGGTGTCCGAGTCTTTTCATACGAATATTTCTTTTCCTAACATCTTCTTTAGAAAACAAATGACATAGTCCAATTACGAGAAAAATTTTCTGTAAAAGTGCAACAGCATGTGACAAGTTGTTTTAATATAAACCGACATCCAAAACTTGTTTTCATGAATGGAGGACATGAATTCGTTTAAAGAGTTTAACGAAGAAAATTGGGCTTAAAAGGAATTAGATACACTCAAATGAAGTCAGGATAAACTTAAACGTTAATAAACTTATTTCTAGGGTTTCTTTTAAAGTGTTAAAGCAAAAATGCGAGTGACCATTTTCGGTCCTATTTACGAGGACCTTAGGCTTAGATTCATTAAGAGCGTTAGTTGAACTTTTTACAGCCCTCGCGGCACTCTTGACACTAGAATTCGAAATGGTCCAAACCAATAAAACACGAAGAAGTTAAGACCCTCTAAACTTCATAAAACTCATACGCATTTAGTACATGTTTCATTTTCCCCAAAATGACTTATTATTCTAAGTCGTGTTTAGGAAGTTCATTGTCGTTATTCTGCGTAATACTTTCTCGAACACTTTGATTGCTTGAGGTGAGTTTCATAGCCCCACTTTTACTTGTTTTACTATACGTTTTGAAATACTTTGGGTGATAATACATTGCTTGTTTTTACACGTGGACGCAAGTACATAAAAGATTTACGAATTGCCTAAGTTACCACATTTGGCATTGAAGCCCCTATAATCATGAACCGTTAATTACTTTGTAAGCGTGAATGTTGTGAATAGATCTATTAGGGGTAAACTCCCCCGTCCGGGTTGGTCGCTCCAACTGGGCAAACGGTCACATTTCATTTGATGTCTTACAGGTGCTTGGCAAGGCTCCTGTTTGAGGTGAATGCATAAACTAACTGTCAAGGCTTCGGTGTCATGAGGTTAGTGGAACAATAATACTTTTAATGAACATATATGAAATACAATTGTCATAAAAATCTTGTGGTCCACACTGCTTTTACATACTTAAACCTTTGAACTCACCAACGTTATGTTGACATTTTAGCATGTATTTCTCATGTGCTTAAGTTATTTGGTTTGTCATACATAGAGTCGCCGTTGGCGGTTACATTCACGAAGATTTCTACATGGAGTTATATAATATGATTATACTTTCAAAAACTATTTATATGTTGGCGTAAAACTTGAGAACTTTGTATTAAAAACCTTATGTTGATTTAATGAATCAATGATATATCTTTTTAAAATGGCCCATATAGAGATCGTTATTTATACTTGGTGACTTTGTGCTATGAAGTCACGTCCCCGGTTATCATTTCGTTGTGACATTTTTGAGGTGTGACACACACACTCTCTCTCTCTTACTCTTTCTCTCTCTCTCTCTCTCTCTCTCTCTCTCTCTCTCTCTCTCTCTCTCTCTCTTGTTTGATTGTTTCACCACTTGGGCTCTTTTAAACTTGAAGTTCATAAACTTCAAAAAAGTCAAAAAGACTGTATTCACCCCCTCTCTACGGTTCCAATTTGTATCAGAGCAGGATACTCAAGTTTTCAAGCGTTAAAACCTTTCAGCGAAGGCGTTTTAAAGTGAAAACTTCATTTTCAAAAATTCAAAAAATCTACGTCAATTTTTAGAAAAGTTGAGTATAGATCCATGAGTCATAACAACTATGTTGAAGGGTTTTCTGTGCAAAAACCACCTTTGCTGGAACCCGAGGCTTTTTTCTCTTGGCAAACCTGGTTTGAGACTTACGTTAAGTCTAAGGATATATTGACTTGTGGGAATTAAGAATATTGACTTTGTTTTTATGATAACAGATTCAGAAACAAAGTTGGAAGTTGAGAAACAGTTAGGTCTCTAATATAGCTTAATCATTCACACTAATTATGATCTAATAGGCGTTTTAGGTTAATAAACTAGAGAGAGAGGAGGAGAGAGCTTAGGAGAGAAATGTAGGTAACTAGTTATTCTAAATGAACTCACTAGACTCATACCTCACAAATGAGGGTGGTGGACGCCTCTTATACAACCATAAGAGGTGTTATGGGCTTTGGTAGGCTTTACAAAAGGATTGGACTTGGTTTGGACTAACTTGATACATGGATTGCATTACTAGTAGCCTATTAGCTTAACTAAACATAACTAAGTCCAAACGCCCATTTACTAATCTATATCATCCATTACAAATTCTATAATAAGATACAAGGTTCATTGATGAGTATGCAAATACTCATCAATTTTGTCTTATTTAAACTGCCAAAACACGAAAAAATACTCAGAAATGCATCAAAATACCCAAAATATCCCAAGGTCGTGTTTTATATGCAAAATGATTGAAAACAAATGAAAAACGAACAAAGTGTTGCATAATTGGCAGTTTCAGTCCCTCAACTTTCAAAACTTGTCAAAATCAGTCCCTAGCCATTCAATTTGTAAGGAAAGTCATCAAAGGTCCTTAGAAAATCAAAAAGTTGTCATAATTGGTCCTTTGGTGATAAGTATCAAAAGTTTGCAAAATTAGTCCCTGAACATTGTAAGATTGTCAAAAATGGTCCCTGGGATTAAAATTTTGGAAAATATCAATCGTGGTTCTTATATTAATGAACTTTGGCAGAAATGGTCCTTGGGTGAAGAGTTTGGAGGAATTATAATTTTGGTCCCTCACGTTTCAGAAATTTGCATAAGTGGTCCTTGGTCATTTATTTTGAGGAAAACTCCAACAAATGTCCTATGGATTCAGAAAATGACAAAAATTGTCCCTTGGATGAAGTTTGGAAAATGTGCAGAATTGGTCCATCAAAAATCAGCAAATTACATTTTGGGTCCTTATACTTATCTAAACTACTTAACCAAATAAACCCTTAAACCAATTCCTAACCCACTACCCATAAAACCTAACCTTGGCCCATTACTCCTTTAGCCCACCAAAACCCAATTCCCATCCCACGTTTTATAATCCCAGTCAAACGGTCAACACAAGCCTTCTTCCCCCTTCACGTGACTGAGTTTCTTCCCGCCATAACCACCCATCACCATCTTCCCCATCAGTCTCACGTTTTGTCCTCCCTTCCTCCCCCCAATCCCACTAACTCTCAAATATACTCACAAGCTGTACCTACCACAGCAACGCTGGCAATCCACAACCTCCATTTGGGCGCATTCTAGGGCTGTGATCAATCAAAATGCAATCCAACAGCTGGGATTTGTTGAAGAAAGCACAAGGGTCCTCTTTTCACTACTTTATCTCACAAAACAAGCACAACAAGAGGAGGCAGACACAATTCGTACCTACCCCTTAGTTTAGTATAAATAGGATACTCATGTAGCCTTCCATGGCATCCTTTCTATTTAACTTTTCTGTTTTTAGTATTAGTTTAACATTGTAATTTCAAAATTTCAGTTCAATGAGAATATCTTTCAAGTTTATTAAAATTCGTATTTTAAAATTAATTTTCTAGTTACTTGTTCTTTGATTTAAGTGTTCTTTATTTGATCTAAAAATGTTACTCTCAGCTTGTTTAAGTTAGTTGAATAAAAAAAAAATAGAAAAGAAAAAAAAAGAGAAAATTACAAAGAAAATCCAACAAAATAAAAAAAGAAAAAAAGAAAAAATGAAAAGAAGAAGACGAGAAACAGAAGCAGCAATGAAGTGGTTTAGAGTCTCATGGGAGACAATAGGGTGTTCTTTAGTTCCTGGTTCCTAGTTTCCTCCTAGCTTGGATGTTAAGTAAGCCTAAGAGTTATAATTTCCTATAATCCTAGTTAAATGCTATCTGTTGTTGTTTCTCATTTAATTTTGTTCCTTTAGCTTTAATATAGCTCAGTGTGTTCTAATCAATTAGGTTTGTATGTTAGTTTAGTTAACTGACTTGAAAATCATGATTTCATATGTTTAAAGGAGTGTTTGGTTCATATTGCTTAAGTGTGTTGTTGTTGTTATTTGGCACATTTGCTGGCTCAGATAAGTCACATAGACCTCAGGGAACTCAAATTGACCAAGTACTTTAGTCTTTGTTTACAAAAAAGTCAAAACCACATTTCCTTGATCATAACAGTCCAACTGTTAAGAAATTTGGTGGCATAATCTTGAATGTGAGCTTAGAACTAGTTTAGTTTTCTTAAAATGGTTTCATTTTGGACTTATAAACATTATTGAATCAACTGAGCTCAATCAAATTTCATACAAGTCAAAGTTTTCAAAGTTTCTTCAAAAGTCAAAGTTGCATAGTCTGGAAATGGGACAAACTTTAATGGCTTGCACAAGGTTCATTAAGGCTTGAATTCAGATAATTCTTGTTGTTTTATAATCTTTGGTTTCTCAACTTTTATAATCAAAAAGGAAAATTGACTTTGGAAGTCTTTTGCTTACTTGGATTTGACCATAAAGTGACCCATATGAGCATAAGGTTCCCCTGCGCCCAGCTTTGTCCTATTTGATCCATTTTTCTATTGACCACAACTTGGTCAATTATTGAGCAATTTTCTTGATTCTTGTTGTTATAGGAAGCCACCTAGGTAGTGTTTTAGAAACTGCTTTTAGTTTAGGGTAAATAGCTTATTGAGACTGCTTTTTGAAGCCTTCTTTTGGGTCCTTTGAGCCTGCGTACTGAGTACACTCAGTATGTGGTGAGTGTGTCTGATTTGGCTATAGTTCTTTATAGTTGTTATTGTTTCCTTGGTTATTATTAGAGATTATTATTGTTGGTTGTTGGTTTGTTCAAGCTTATATAGCTTTTTGGCTTATTTGCTGTTTTGTTCATGTGCTTGCTTGTTCTTGCTGCTGCTATTTGTTTTAGATCAGCTGAGCTTGTTTGATTCTTGAATGTGTTTGATCTTGTTGTAATTTATTGTTGTTTTTGTTACGTGCAAATTACTTAGGATTGTATTTGTTTGGACTCATTTGAGCTTATTTGCTTATTTGTGTAAATTGTGGACTTTTTCAAAAAGCTTTGAATCAAAACAATGCAGTCTTGAATCTGTAAGGTTTTAGAGTTTTTGTGAAATCAATTTGAGTTTTCTTGATCCAAAGCTGTTTTCCAAAAGTATTTTGTGTTTGTATTTAAGTGTTTGAAAAAAGAAATAAAGATAGAAAATTAAAAAAAATGGTTGTGAAAAAAGTGCATGAGGTGGGGGTCGAACCCCTGACCTCTAGCACAAACACACAACACACCACACCTTTACCATCTGCGCCCTAGGGTCTTACGTTTAACTTTCCCTTTATTTTTTATTTAACCCATTTTTTTCCCTTTTTTGCCATTTAGCTTATAAACTGCTTTTTACTGCTTATTTCATCTGCTTTTTCCAAAAGTTTATTTTTGTTAGTTCAGTTTTAGTTTAAGTTAATTTCCAAAAAAATTTCAGATTTATTTACATTAGTTTAGTATTTATTTTGATTTAATTTAGTTTAAATAGTTTTTAAATCATAATAATTAGAATTTTTATCAAAATTTTTAATTTTCTTTTTTCTAAAATTTTCTTTTGTCTTTTAGTGCGTTAGAAAATTGTTCGTGAACCCGTAGGACTTGCGTAGCTTAAATTTCACGTTTTTGCTTGCGCGTTGACGTTTATTTAGAATAAACAGCACGTTACTTGTTTATATTATGTTTTAGGATTTCCCGCTTCCTAATTATCTTTCCCGTAGTATTTTAGGACTCTCCTAGTTTGCCAATTGCCTTTTGTTCCCCTTAGGTTATTTTATTTTCATTCTCGTTCGTTATTTTCCATTTCCGTTAATTTAACGTACAACAAAACCAAACAATCTTTCCAACCAAACATACAAGATTTTAATCTCGATCTTTTCTCGAAACCTTCCATTCACACCTCGTTGGGGTACGACCCGGGAAACCACTTTCCCGGTCTTAAAAATATCACATTGCACGAGTTTACGAGGTAATCCTTTTCACGAAGGGTTTACTTGTATTTCTCCACGTCTTGTTGTCCTCACGATAACATTGACCTCACTTTGTTGGTATTTTTGATATAACGTTTTGACACAAAAACACAACGAATCAAATGGCGTCGCTGCCGGGGAGGCTGTGTGTCGAAAGTCTCATTAAGGTTTAGACGATTAGTCTTGTAGAACCTTCGCAAGAAGTTATCGCTTTCATAAAACTTATAAAACACCAAAAATATTTTTCTTTTGTTTCTATATATGTATTATATCTATAAAAGATAAGAAAAACACAAAAGATTTTCTGGTTTTCTTTGTTTAATAATTACAAACAATAAAATCTTACCACCGTAAAACCAAGGCAGAACACTTACCAACTGGGGGTGTGACCATAATAAGTTCCCAAACCAAAGATTAAAACTTGCCTTTGTGTCACTTGCGTTTTGGAAAACTTTTAAACGATAAGCAAACTTTAAGAGGAGTCGAAACGGTATAGGGCGATCCAACGAACTTCGCCCTAGTGAGAGATCCATTCTTCTCTCCCGCTCCTTTGTGCGTTTGTCCTTAAAAGTTAACCTTACGTTCTTGATTATTGGTTTAAGTTCACAATTGTCTTTTGAGTTGGTCTTGTTGTAATAGAAGTGTTTTGTAGTGCATGCGCACTCGTTCGTCTACGTCATCAAGTCCTTTACAATCGCTCAACAACATTCCTAGAAGGCGTAATCGTCGACGTGCCCACCCAATAGTCGAACCCGAGATTCGTACTATTCCTCCAACCATGACGGATAATCGTACCATGTTCGAGCTTCTCCAAGCACCCACCAAGGGTTATGGAGAGGCCATCGTCGTTCTGGCAATCGTTGCCGACAATTTTGAACTCAAGACGGGGTTACTTCAATTGGTAACTTCGAGTCAATACTTCGGTTTTGAAAGGGACGATCCTCATTCTCACATTCGATGGTTCAACAAGATCACTTCAACCATCAAGTATAAAAACGTCCCTCAAGAGGCTATCAAGCTTCTTCTCTTTCCTTTTTCTCTCGAGGGTACGGCCCGGATTTGGCTTGAAAAACAACCCCCTCGTTCTATTGAAACATGGGAAGATCTAGTGTCGAAATTTGTGAATGAATTCTTTCCCCCGTCTAAGACGACAAGCTTAAAGAACGAAATCACAAAGTTTACTCAAAACTTTGATGAGTCTTTTAGCGAGGCCTGGGATCGTTTTAAGGATTTACTTCGCAAGTGTCCTCATCATGGTTTTTCCGCGGGTGGCAATCTCTTGAATCGGACTCCTAAAGATGCTTTAGCGATCATTGAAAACAAGTCAAAGGTTCGTACTTCACGTGGCAAATCCATTGTTTCCCAAGTGAATGCAACCTCATATAGATCATCGCCCGTGAACAATTCTAGCACCGATGCTAAGATTGACAAACTCACGGAAGCTATTCAAGCATTGGTTCTTTCCAAACAAAAGAAACTATCTTCTCCACAAACTCCTTCACCCAAAGCGGTGGAAAAGACTTGTGTCACTTGTGGTGGACCTCATGCATACTACAATTGTACTACCACCGATGGTAGTCAATTTGATATTAAAGCCGTAGCCGGGTCTTTCAACCAAGGAGGTAACCAATACCGTCCTCAAGTTGACCCGAACCATCGTGCTAGCAATCAAAATGGTCCACCCGGATTTTCTCAACCCAATAATCCAAATCGATTCAATCATAATCAACAACAAAGAAATCAAAATGTTCAAAATCAATTTCATGCCCCGATTAATCAATTTCCTAATCAAGGGGTAATTTCAGTCAAGGTTTTCAAGCTCCTAATTACCAAGCTCCTAATGTTGCTTCAAGTGAACTTGCTAATTACATCGAAGCAAATGAGGCTAACATGAGGGGTATGCAAAACCAAATCAACACTTTGAAGAATGATTTTCAATCTTCAATGTCGAGACAAGGCAATGAGCTTAAAAACGAACTTCGGAACACGAATCAAAAGATTGAACAATCTCAAAGCAAGATTGAGAACATGTTTGCTAGTCTTATGAGTCAAATGAATCAAGCTACTACTTCGGGTACTCTTCCGGGAAACACCATTCCCAACCCGAAGGGTGAATTGAAAGCTATTTCCCTTCGTAGTGGTAAAGTAGTAAATGCACCCTCGATTTCTATTCCTCCACCATTGAAGGAAGTGGAACGAGAACCCGAGGTTATTAATGACAAGGTGCAATCACCAAGCTCACGAAGTACCGCACATGTCCAACCTTCGGATGTCCAACCATCAATTCCCGAGTTTGTTTTTCCTAAGAGCATTTCTAAACCTTCAATTCCATATCCTTCAAGGCTTAGTGATCAACAACTCCGTGACAAAAATAATAATCAAATGAAGAAGTTTCTTGAGATTTTTCAAAAGCTACAATTCGATATTAGTTTCGCGGATGCTCTTCTCTATATGCCCAAGTTTGCTTCCACTTTCAAGAGCCTTCTAAGTAACAAAGAGAAATTGTTTGAACTCACTAATACTCGTTTGAATGAAAATTGTTCGGCGGTTCTTCTAAAGAAACTTCCTGAAAAGTTAGGAGACCCCGAGAAATTTCTCATTCCATGTGATTTCCAAAAGCTAGAAGAGTGCTTCGCCTTGGCCGATCTTGGCGCTAGCATTAATCTCATGCCTTTCTCTATTTGGCAAAAGCTTTCGCTTCCCGAGCTTACACCAACACGAATGACTCTAGAATTAGCAACCTGAACGGTTACGGTACCGAAGGGTATTGCTGAAGATGTCTTTGTGAAGGTTGGCAAGTTCCATTTCCCTGCCGACTTCGTAGTCGTTGATTTCGATGCCGATCCTCGTGTTCCCCTCATTTTGGGAAGACCTTTCTTAAAAACGGCTCAAGCTTTAATTGACGTCTTCGAAGGTGAAATGACTCTTAGAGTTGGCGATGAAAAATTGGTCATTAACATTGAAAACACTTCAAAAGATCTTCTCGACCTTGAACGAGAAGCGATTAACCAAATTGATATCATCGACGTTACACGCAATGAATACTTTCATGAAGTGTTAAATATCCAAGGATCAATCAACTCTACTCTCGATATCACTTCCCCCTCGCTCACTCCGTTTGAGGGAGGTGACTTCATTTTGGAAGAGATCGAAGCTTGTTTGTCATGTGATTCTCGTGTTGATCATGATTCAATCAATCCCGAGGAAGACATACTTCTACTTAAGAAGTTACTCAATGATGATCCATCATCACTTCCTCCAAAAGAACTTCATAACATAGAGGTCAATTCCAATGAAAATTCTATTGAACCTCCCGAGGTCGAACTTAAGGACTTACCGCCTCATCTCGAGTATGCATTTTTGGAGGGTGACAATAAATTACCCGTCATTATTGCAAAAGACTTGAATGAGGAAAACAAAGCCGCTCTCCTCAAGGTTTTAAAGTCACACAAGCGAGCCATACTTGCTTGAATGAGGAAAACACAATGCCGGCTCTCCTCAAGGTTTGTAAAGACCTATAACACTCAAAAATTAGTGAATTTTACTTAAAAAATATTCAAGTTTAATGGTTTTGTTCAATCAACGAAAAAGGGGGGAGATTGTTAAGGGCTACAAATATCGCCGTAAAAAAACGTTATTCTAGTATTTACGTCTCTTCTAATCGCCCTCTGTACCGTCTAACCTGACTCGGGGGCGGCCGGACATCTCCATCGAGCGTCGCGCGCACACCGATCTCCCGCTAGGTGTACCCAAGAGGCCGATCCAGTGAAGTCCAAAATAGCCATAGCACGCAGAAATCCAAACTCCAGATAGCGTCAAAGCGACACGCCCGTTTACCTTAATCGTCGGGAATGCACCGGTGAAGACGGCTTCACAACGCTCTACTCTCCAGCAAGTCTCAATTGGCGATCCAAGTCCGTCATCCAAATCCAATTAACATATACCAAGCATTGTAATTTTAAGTTACATTCAGTTACGTTATGTCTGGTATTCATACGATTACCCAGTTTAACGCATTAAAAAAGCTATTAATAATAAATAATGAATGGTAATAATATCAGGATAGAGTAACCACTGCCGAGACCCATAACCATCCATTCCGTAGTAACCCGACACGACAAATACGACCAATCAAAAATTCCAAATAAGACAACAGCCAATCTGTAACACCTTCGCTCAAACCAATAACCAAAACCAATTCCTAACCTAATTCGGCTAAACCCTGAACCAAACACCAGAAACAATCCATATCACTGTCGGCTTATACCCAAACACATCCGAAATCCAATTCATGTACTGGCAAATTAGCACAAACAACAAATGACATAATAACTAATGTTTAGTAACCACCACCGAGGGACCACCGACCATGGCTCGGTGGTGGTGGCAGCCAGGCCTGTCGAGCCACAACCAAACCAAAAGGACGCCTCGATATCATCAAAACACACAAATATATTGCTCCCA
>LBNU01018325.1:69030-85154 GCA_014162995.1 Artemisia annua | reverse complement strand
CTTGTGCAATGCTCCGGGCACGTTTCAAAGATGCATGATGGCCATTTTTCACGACATGATCGAGAAAACAATGGAGGTCTTCATGGATGATTTTTCAGTCGTTGGGAATTCATTTGAATCTTGTCTTACCAATTTAGATAAAATACTTCAAAGATGTGAAAATACAAATCTAAGTCTAAATTGGGAGAAAAGCCATTTTATGGTCAAAGAAGGCATTGTCGTTGGCCATAAAATCTCCAAGAGCGGGATTGAGGTCGATAGAGCTAAAATCGATGTGAGTGCTAAACTACCTCCTCCCACAACTGTCAAAGGTGTTCGAGGTTTTCTTGGTCATGCCGGCTTCTATCGTAGATTTATTCAAGATTTCTCGAAGATAGCGAGGCCTATGACCCGACTTCTTGAAAAAGAAACTCCGTTTGTCTTCTCCGATGAGTGCATCGAAGCTTTTCAAACTCTCAAGAAAAAGCTTACCGAGGCACCGATCTTAGTTGCCCCCGATTGGGACCTACCTTTCGAACTTATGTGTGATGCAAGTGATTTAGCCATAGGGGCGGTCTTGGGGCAACGCAAAACCAAACATTTTCAGCCGATTCATTATGCAAGCAAAACGTTAACCGAAGCTCAAGCTCACTACACCACTATGGAAAAAGAATTACTAGCCGTGGTGTATGCTTTTGAAAAGTTTCGGCCATACTTGATCTTGACCAAATGCATAGTGTATACGGATCACTCGGCTCTCAAATATCTCTTTGCAAAAAAAGATGCAAAGCCGAGGTTGCTCAGTTGGGTTCTCCTCCTACAAGAATTTGATATCATCATTCGTGATAAAAAAGGAGCCGAGAACCTTGCTGCTGATCATTTTTCCCGATTGGAAAACCCTCATCAAAGTATTCTTGAGAAAAAGGAAATAAATGAAACGTTTCCTCTCGAGACACTTAATGTGATTTCTTCTCGTGGTGATTCTAGTACCCCATGGTTTGCCGATTTTGCAAACTACCATGCGGTGAATTTCGTTGTGAAAAGGATGTCGTCCCACCAAAAGAACAAGTTTTTCAAAGATGTGAATCATTACTTTTGGGACGACCCCTATCTATTTAAAGTCTGTGCGGATCAAGTCATTCGTAGGTGTGTTCATGACCAAGAAGCCATGGAAATTCTTAAGGCTTGTCACAATGGACCCACCGGGGGACATCATGGCCCGAATAATACCGCTCGAAAAGTATTTGATTCCGGTTTCTATTGGCCCACAATTTACAAAGACGCCCATGACTTGGTCAAGTCTTGTGACTCTTGTCAACGTCAAGGAAAGATAACACAACGGGATGAGATGCCACAAAATGTCATCCAAGTTTGTGAAATTTTTGATGTATGGGGCATTGATTTCATGGGGCCGTTCCCGTCTTCACGAGGGAACAAGTATATACTCGTGGCCGTCGATTATTTGTCGAAATGGGTTGAAGCAAAAGCGCTCCCCACTAACGACGCCCGAGTTGTTGTGAAATTTCTTAAGTCTCTCTTCGCTAGGTTTGGAACTCCCCGTGCCATCATTAGTGATCGCGGTACTCACTTTTGCAATGACAAATTTGCAAAAGTCATGCTTAAGTATGGTGTCACACACCGACTTGCTACCGCGTATCACCCACAAACTAGTGGGCAAGTGGAGGTTTCAAACCGAGGTTTAAAGCGAATTCTTGAAAGGACCGTAGGCGAGAATCGTGCCTCTTGGTCGGATAAGTTGGATGACGCTTTATGGGCTTTTCGTACGGCTTATAAAACACCCATCGGGTGTACTCCATACAAGCTCGTTTATGGAAAAGCGTGTCATCTACCGATCGAGCTCGAGCACAAAGCTTATTGGGCCTTAAAGCATGCCAACTTCGATCTTAAGTCCGCGGGTGATCATAGGAAAGTTCAACTCAATGAATTAAATGAACTCCGTGATCAAGCTTACGAAAACTCTCTGATCTACAAAGAGAAAACAAAGAAGATCCATGACTCCAAAATCAAGAACCGCGTTTTCAACGTTGGTGATCGAGTCCTTCTTTTCAACTCTAGATTGAAGATCTTCTCTGGAAAGCTTAAAACCCGATGGACTGGACCATATACCGTTGCTCAAGTTTTTCCTTATGGCACTGTCGAGTTGTCTCAAACCAACGGGCCAAACTTTAAGGTTAACGGTCATAGACTAAAGCACTACTTTGGAGGGGACATACCATCCATGGTTGTCCCGGATCTCCAAACCGTCCCCATGAACCAATGAATGCGGGGATCGAGTCAAGCTAGCGACTCGGTTAACAAAAACAGTAGCATTGCATGGGTTTTCACCCATGATTCTGATTTCTTCCTAGTTTCTAACATAAGTGTGGGGGAGTTGCCCCTACTTTTTCAAAAAAAAAAATCGTTGTGTTCCCACACTTAGCTAGTAATGTTATCTTTTTATGTTCAAGAATTCGGCATAATAGCCGGGACTTTGAATATTGGGGACAATAATCAATTCTAAGTGTGGGGGAGGGAATTTTGGCAAATGTGATCAAATATGTACCTTTTAGTGCCATATTCCCCCATTTTAGCTAAAAAAAAATTTTAGTGCCTTGCACTAATAAAATAAATGGTAATCAATCCACCATGTCTAGCACACATAAGGATTGGCTAATCCTGGAGCAAACGGCTCTAGGTAAAGATATCTCAAATCCGTTCATGGCTTACAATTTGCCAAAAATTGTATGGTATTCAACTCACCATATCTTCGGTTAAGAGTTGGCTAGCCCGCAAGGTTGTGGCTTGTGGTAAAGGCATTGGAAAACCATAATTGGTAATCAGCTCACCAAAGATAATCAGTGTATTTTATCTAAGAGTTGGCTAGTCCAGAAGCAAACGGCTTTTGGTAAAGACAAATCAAATCCGTTGACAGCTGATGGTTTGCTCAAAATCATTTGGTTATCAATGTACCTCAGTTTCATACTAAAACATTGGATACTCCAAAAGTAATGGCTTTTGGTAAAGAGACATCAAATCCATTAAGCTTCATAAAAGATTGCTAGGGACTAGCAATATTCTAGTGTGGGAGATTGACGAGTATGCAAATACTCATCAGTTTTGTCTTATTTAAACTGCCAAAACATGAAAAAATACTCAGAAATGCAACAAAATACCCAAAATATCCCAGGGTCGTGTTTTATATGCAAAATGATTGAAAACAAATGAAAAACGAACAAAGTGTTGCATAATTGGCAGTTTTAGTCCCTCAACTTTCAAAACTTGTCAAAATCAGTCCCTAGCCATTCAATTTGTAAGGAAAGTCATCAAAGGTCCTTGGAAAATCAAAAAGTTGTCATAATTGGTCCTTTGGGGATAGTTTCAAAAGTTTGCAAAATTGGTCCCTGAACGTTGTAAGATTGTCAAAAATGGTCCCTGGGATTAAAATTTTGGAAAATATCAATCGTGGTTCTTATGTTAACAAACTTTGGCAGAAATGGTCCTTGGGTGAAGAGTTTGGAGGAATTACAATTTTGGTCCCTCACGTTTCAGAAATTTGCATAATTGGTCCTAGGTCATTTATTTTGAGGAAAACTCCAACAAATGTCCTATGGATTCAGAAAATGACAAAAATTGACCCTTGGATGAAGTTTGGAAAATGTGCAGAATTGGTCCATCAAAAATCAGCAAATTACATTTTGGGTCCTTATACTTATCTAAACTACTTTACCAAATAAACCCTTAAACCAATTCCTAACCCACTACCCATAAAACCTAACCTTGGCCCATTACTCCTTTAGCCCACCAAAACCCAATTCCCATCCCACGTTTTATAATCCCAGTCAAACGGTCAACACAAGCCTTCTTCCCCCTTCACGTGACTGAGTTTCTTCCCGCCATAACCACCCATCACCATATTCCCCATCAGTCTCACGTTTTGTCCTCCCTTCCTCCCCCCAATCCCACTAACTCTCAAATATACTCACAAGCTGTACCTACCACAGCCACGCTGGCAATCCACAACCTTCATTTGGGCGCATTCTAGGGCTGTGATCAATCAAAATGCAATCCAACAGCTGGGATTTGTTGAAGAAAGCACAAGGGTCCTCTTTTCACTGCTTTATCTCACAAAACAAGCTCAACAAGAGGAGGCAGACACAATTCGTACCTACCCCTTAGTTTAGTATAAATAGGATACTCATGTAGCCTTCCATGGCATCCTTTCTTTTTAACTTTTCTGTTTTTAGTATTAGTTTAACATTGTAATTTCAAAATTTCAGTTCAATGAGAATATCTTTCAAGTTTATTAAAATTCGTATTTTCAAATTAATTTTCTAGTTACTTGTTCTTTCATTTAAGTGTTCTTTATTTGATCTAAAAATGTTACTCTTAGCTTGTTTAAGTTAGTTGAATCAAAAAAAATAGAAAAGAAAAAAAAGAGAAAATTACAAAGAAAATCCAACAAAATAAAAAAAATAAAAAAAGAAAAGAAGAAGAAGAGAAACAGAAGCAGCAATGAAGTGCTTTAGAGTCTCATGGGAGACAATAGGGTGTTCTTTAGTTCCTGGTTCCTAGTTTCCTCCTAGCTTGGATGTTAAGTAAGCCTAAGAGTTATAATTTCCTATAATCCTAGTTAAATGCTATCTGTTGTTGTTTCTCATTTAATTTTGTTCCTTTAGCTTTAATATAGCTCAGTGTGTTCTAATCAATTAGGTTTGTATGTTAGTTTAGTTAACTGACTTGAAAATCATGATTTCATATGTTTAAAAGAGTGTTTGGTTCATATTGCTTAAGTGTGTTGTTGTTGTTGTTATTTGGCACATTTGCAGGTTCAGATAAGTCACATAGACCTCAGGGAACTCAAATTGACCAAGTACTTTAGTCTTTGTTTACAAAAAAGTCAAAACCCCATTTCTTTGATCATAACAGTCCAACTGTTAAGAAATTTGGTGGCATAATCTTGAATGTGAGCTTAGAACTAGTTTAGTTTTCTTAAAATGGTTTCATTTTGGACTTATAAACATTATTGAATCAACTGAGCTCAATCAAATTTCATACAAGTCAAAGTTTTCAAAGTTTCTTCAAAAGTCAAAGTTGCATAGTCTGGAAATGGGACAAACTTTAATGGCTTGCACAAGGTTCATTAAGGCTTGAATTCAGATAATTCTTGTTGTTTTGTAATCTTTGGTTGCTCAACTTTTATAATCAAAAAGGAAAATTAACTTTGGAAGTCTTTTGCTCACTTGGATTTGACCATAAAGTGACCCATATGAGCATAAGGTTCCCCTGCGCCCAGCTTTGTCCTATTTGATCCATTTTTCTATTGACCACAACTTGGTCAATTATTGAGCAATTTCCTTGATTCTTGTTGTTATAGGAAGCCACCTAGGTAGTGTTTAAGAACTGCTTTTAGTTTAGGGTAAATAGCTTATTGAGACTGCTTTTTGAAGCCTTCTTTTGGGTCCTTTGAGCCTGCATACTGAGTACACTCAGTATGTGGTGAGTGTGTCTGATTTGGCTATTGTTCTTGATAGTTGTTATTGATTCCTTGGTTATTATTAGAGATTATTATTGTTGGTTTTTTCAAGCTTATATAGCTTTTTGGCTTATTTGCTATTTTGTTCATGTGCTTGCTTGTTCTTGCTGCTGCTATTTGTTCTAGATCAGCTGAGCTTGTTTGATTCTTGAATGTGTTTGATCTTGTTGTAATTTATTGTTGTTATTGTTACGTGCAAATTACTTAGGATTGTATTTGTTTGGACTCATTTGAGCTTATTTGCTTATTTGTGTAAGTTGTGGACTTTTTCAAAAAGCTTTGAATCAAAAAAATGCAGTCTTGAATCTGTAAGGTTTTAGAGTTTTTGTGAAATCAATTTAAGTTTTCTTGATCCAAATCTGTTTTCCAAAAGTATTTTGTGTTTGTATTTAAGTGTTTTGAAAAAAGAAATAAAGATAGAAAAAAAATGGTTGTGAAAAAAGTGCATGAGGTGGGGGTCGAACCCCTGACCTCTAGCACAAACACACAACACACCACACCTTTACCATCTGCGCCCTAGGGTCTTACGTTTAACTTTCCCTTTATTTTTTATTTAACCCATTTTTTTCCCTTTTTGCTTTTTAGTTTATAAACTGCTTTTTACTGCTTTTTCCAAAAGTTTATTTTTGTTAGTTCAGTTTTAGTTTAAGTTAATTTCCAAAAAAAATTCAGATTTATTTACATTAGTTTAGTATTTATTTTGATTTAATTTAGTTTAAATAGTTTTAAATCATAATAATTAGAATTTTTATCAAAATTTTTAATTTTCTTTTTTCTAAAATTTTCTTTTGTCTTTTAGTGCGTTAGAAAATTGTTCGTGAACCCGTAGGACTTGCGTAGCTTAAATTTCACGTTTTTGCTTGCGCGTTGACGTTTATTTAGAATAAACGGCACGTTACTTGTTTATATTATGTTTTAGGATTTCCTGCTTCCTAATTATCTTTCCCGTAGTATTTTAGTTCTCCCCTAGTTTGCCAATTGCCTTTTGTTCCCCTTAGGTTATTTTATTTTCATTCTCGTTCGTTATTTTCCATTTCCGTTAATTTAACGTACAACAAAACCAAACCATCTTTCCAACCAAACATACAAGATTTTAATCTCGATCTTTTCTCGAAACCTTCCATTCACACCTCGTTGGGGTACGACCCAGGAAACCACTTTCCCGGTCTTAAAAATATCACATTGCACGAGTTTACGAGGTAATCCTTTTCACGAAGGGTTTACTTGTATTTCTCCACGTCTTGTTGTCCTCACGATAACATTGACCTCACTTTGTTGGTATTTTTGATATAACGTTTTGACACAAAAACACAACGAATCAAATGAGGTTCATATAAGTAGAATGACCATCACTTTTATAATCCTAACAATGGTGGTCATTCTTAAAAACTCATCTTCATGAATTGGCTTCTGTAATCTCGAACTTGAACCTTGTGTGATGTAATGGAGTAGTCTTGATTCTTTGTTCCTTCATGCTTTGTGATCTTGGAGTAAAATCTCTTGCCCTTGCTTTCCTTCGATCAACATCTTCAAATGGTTGTTGTTGCGTTCTCACCAACATACTCTTACGACTTGAAATTCTTTGATCTTCATACTTATGTTTTCCTCGTAGCTTTCGTGAACTTGTCCTTTGACTTCTTGAAAGTTGAATTCGGCATCGCTTATTGTCTTGATTCTTTTGTCTTGAAATTTCTAGATTTGAGCTTGTTGAGGATGAAACATATAAGTATGAGTATGTGGAGGTAAAGATGTTGATATACATAGTGGTGGTGCATCCTGAACGGCTTTCATCATCGATACCTGCAAAATAATCTAGATAATAATAATGTTAAACCAATGAATCTTCGCGGGCCTTTCCTTAGAGAATCGTTCCACTACGATTGTTCTACTGATGAATTTGACTCCATTCACCTTAGGCGGGTACAATTAACCTCCTGATCCGTTTAAGGACCGATAGCAATATTGGAGCAAACATACGATAATCACTCTCATTTCATGCATCTACCATGTTCAATTAACCACAAAAAACAAAGCTAAATTAAGCAAAAATAGTATCGAAATATAATAATAACTCAACAAAACACCTTGGTCTGAAACACCAACCATTGCTACATAAGAACCGAAAAAACTATGCTCGATTATTGATATTAACTAATGATGATTTGGGTGCAAACGCACGACTGTCAATCCCACTGCAAATATGTAACCTAACAATATTGAAACAAAACATTAGCCAAAGAAATCAACAATTAATATTACCTAATGATGATCCAAGTATAAACTTACAACTCTCACTCCCATTGCACGTATCTAATCTGTCATTGACACAAAAAAAATAAGAAAACAATAATCATATTCAGCATCAAAATTCACTAAATTTTAGCACAAAAAAATCAAATTGAATTATTCGGTCGTCGTTATTGATGAAGCTACCCCAAAACTCAAACAGCTGCAAAATTTAAGCAAACCCTATAATAAAAATGCCTGAAAAAGCTTGGTTCATGTGTGTGTGTGTGTGTGTTTTTTGCTAATGAATCACACTGTATATAAATCTTGAATGTGAAGTACAAATAGTGGAATCCATATGGAAGAAGATGAGGTGTTGGAGTATGCATTTGCAAGATACGTACTGTATTTGCTGCCACAACCCTCTAATCACCCACTAGCAAACCCGCTAAATATTTCTTTAATCCACTTAAGTTGATGGCTCGGCTCAACCCGATGAGTGAACAGTGTCGGCTCAAGTCGTGGCTCCATAATCTACCCAAGCCACCCCACTCCCTCAAGCCAACCTCCAAAATGGCGGCTTTGAAAAAGTACCGACTCCCCAAACTACATTAATGAATGTTATATAGTATAATTTTTTCTTTTAACCACGACCCTGACAACCGTCGTTACCAAAACCCTAAATATAATACTTTTTGTTTTGTTAATAAAAACATTAAACTTTAATTAATAGATTTTAACACTAAGTACTATAGTATATTTGGCCAATGTTTCTTTGAAGAATTATCCGCCCAATGGCAAAATAATACAATTTAGCACTATGGGTATTTTTGGCAAAAGTAACTGTTACTGAAACTAGAGATGGTGTTAGAGATGGAGATTCCAAAAAGAGATAATTTATATAAGCTACATGAAGTAGCCTTTGGTTTTCAAAGATCATGAAAGATTATTTTTATTATAATCTCTTATAAGTTATGTCAGACAAACAAATATTATTTTTTAAGTAGCTTATTTTTGAAAAATTAAGCATAATCTTTCAACAATCTTGTATGCTAAACATACCCTAAGTATCTTTTATAAGATAAGAGACAACCAAAAACAGAAATTGATTAATTTGATTGGACAAATAAGAGAGATAGATTTTCAAATGAAGTTATATTATTGGTTGATAAAAGTTAAAATCAAAGATGATACTGTTAACATTACAAAAGTTTTGGTTTTCTATACACATGTAAGAAACAAATAATAGAAAACAGGTGTCTAAATTAGTAATTAAATGTAATTCTCTGATTGACCAATAGAATTTACATTTAGGCTATAAACTTTTATGAAGCAATCTAATCCTAATTTTATTTTGCAGGTTTAAGAAAAAGATATCATTTTCTATACATTTTAATAAGTTTTTAAATCTAACAAATACCTATATCTATTTTTAAATAATAATATTTATTATTGTTGTTGTCGTTATTTATATGTATTATTAGCATTATTAAATTAAATTGATCATAATACTTAAAAGCCGCATATGCACGATGTTGATACAAAAGTTGGGCGTTCTTTGTCTTGAGTACCAATTCGGTTGTAATACTTGAGACCTGCGTACTAAGAAAACAAAAAGACACCGTTAGGCTTATCGTGGGATTGTCTCCCACGATTATCCTCCGGCGTGAGAGTAAGTAATCGGTTTTTAGGGTTTGTAGAAGAGTTAGGGTTGTGATATGGTACCTTTAATGAGCGCCGTGATGCCCTATATATATACATACGAAACCTTGTTGGTTTCGGATTTCTTACTCTTCGGCGTGTCCGCCTAAGTCGGTTATTTGATATATATCCCATAAATAAGTGATATCCAATATCAAAACCATAAATAACTTTGGGTTTGGGCCTTCGTGAGCCCAAACCGTCATCGTAGTAGCCCACGCATGGTGGGCTTAAGTATTAGTGACGTCCAATATTCGGGTTCGTGGCCCGAATATAAACTATACGTCATCATGTCCCCCCAGTCTAGTATGCGCACAGTAAAACCGCGGATGCTAGACTATTAACCATAGCGAAAAATGCGCCCGCATACGTGGCGGATAAGTTCAAACATTTCCCGCCCAAGGGGATATTCTATGAATCTAGTCCAAATAAGTCCAAAAGATCTACCTCGAAAAATGTGGGAAAGTGCAAAAGGTGCTGTACCCTGTGAGTTCTCAGCCACATGATGAAGGTTAGTTGAGTCCACGTGTCAATCATATGTGGTGGCAGTAACCCTATAAAAACCACCTCCCCCCTTTTACTGTGATTATCACAGTAACAATTCACATTTCCTCCATTGATAAACCTTCGAAACAGCTATCAAAAAAGCAATAACCTTTTAGGTAATCTGCGCGTGCGCTTATTAGAACGATGGTTCTTCAATTGACTGATATTCCGTCCAATATAACCGAGGATGAACTGCGCCAGTTCACCTCGGATTAATATATTCCCCTCGCTCTGCATCCGGAAGTTCCGGACGCAGATGCGTCTATAGCGGACTTCCCCGAAGGGAAGGTGGGGGTATACACGCGGTTTTTCGAATTCGCGAACCAGCGTGTGCCCATGTCGCTCTTTCTTTGTGATATTTTAAGTTTCTATCGCCTTCACATTTCTCAGCTGCACTGCATAGGTGTAGCAAAAATAATTAATTTTGAGGTGAATTGTTGCCTATTGGCTATCAACCCAACAATTCACTTATTCCGCGCGTTTTACCACACGTCGTGGTCAAACGGGTGGGTGTCGTTCTCCAAGCGAGCAGGGCGCTTCCAGTGTTACACAGAGAAGCTAGATGTCCTAAGGAATTGGAGGGAAAAATTTTTTTGGATTGATAAGGCCTTTTTCCCGTGGGAATTTGAGTTCTATACTCAAAGGTCCTTAACGAAGGATGAGCGCCCCCTCTCTGGTTCATATAGCGCGGCGGATGCGGATGTTATAAATACCAACCGCATCCCCATCAGTGCGCACCCTGAAGAGTTCCTGGTGCATATGGGCATCAGTCGTAACTACTTCCAACCGGATACGGAAGTGCCAACATTCTTGGATGAGGATGGTCGGGGTGGGTGCTTGTCCTTCACTCTTTTCTGTCTCATTATTGTAAGCACTCTTTTCGTTGTATTACGTAACTTAACCATTGTATTGTTTTTGGTATGTTTGCTGCGCAGAGATGGACTTGTTCAGTGTGGTGCACTTGGAGAAGCCTAGGCTAGTGACAGTGGGAGTGCTACCCACTAAGAGAAGGTGAGACGCCAATCATGGCAGCTACCGCCGGGCGCACTATGGAGCTTGCGCATGAGGAGCCTGAGGATTCTCCTCCCGTGGCGTTACAAGTCACGCCGGTGCAGAGTGTTCCCCATTCTATGGAACAATCTCCGGAAGCCGCGGAGTCGCACCATGATTCGTCCAATAGTGCGAGGATCTTCGTGGTGGATAGCGAAGAGGAGGAGGAGGGGAGCCAGCCACTGAGGCACAAGAGAGCGTCTTCTGGTGGTTATGGCGCAAGCTCATCCAAGAGGCCGCGTCCAATTGTTGACATGGATGCGTCAGCGTAGGAGGGTACGCGCCCCCAGGACGCAATTGAAGCCCCGCTTCCTAAGTAAGTAACGAATCTCATCCTCTGAATAAGTTTCCTTTAACTTTTTTGAAATTGAAATAACTCTGAACTATTTCCTTGTGCGTGCAGTGTTGAAGCTGCTGAGGATGTTGCTGCTTCTGCGCAGAAGTCTCCACCTAAGGAGGACTTTGTGCAAACTAAGGAAGTGTCGCAGGAGCGCGAAGGAACTGAGCCAAGGGGGCTGGGTGATATGCCTATGGATGGCTTGGTGGAAGAACTGGGTATTGCTGCTGCGCCTCAGTCTGCCATGGTCGCGCAGCTAAAGGCTAGTTATTTTGGCTGCCTCGCGCAGAAGGACGAAGAGATTGCGCTGCTAAAGGCGTAACTGGCTAACGCCCATGCAGCAATGGAGTCTTCGGACGCGTACGCCCGGAAGCTTGCTAATGAGAAGATGCTGCTCTGGGCGCAATTGAGCCAAGAACACTCTGCCTTCGAGCAATACAAGGCCACTTGTCTTTGGGCAGTGAAGTACATGGAGTAAAATAAGGCCAAGCACTTCTCCTAGCTAGACGAGTTCCGAAAGACTGTGGAGATTGCGCTGGAGAAACAGGAGGAGAAGCTGCGCAGGCTGGGCATANCAGTAAAACCGCGGATGCTAGACTATTAACCATAGCGAAAAATGCGCCCGCATACGTGGCGGATAAGTTCAAACATTTCCCGCCCAAGGGGATATTCTATGAATCTAGTCCAAATAAGTCCAAAAGATCTACCTCGAGAAATGTGGGAAAGTGCAAAAGGTGCTGTACCCTGTGAGTTCTCAGCCACACGATGAAGGTTAGTGGAGTCTACGTGTCAATCATCTGTGGTGGCAGTAACCCTATAAAAACCACCTCCCCCCTTTTACTGTGATTATCACAGTAACAATTCACATTTCCTCCATTGATAAACCTTCGAAACTGCTATCAAAAAAGCAATAACCTTTTAGGTAATCAGCGCGTGCGCTTATTAGAACGATGGTTCTTCAATTGACTGATATTCCGTCCAATATGACCGAGGATGAACTGCGCCAGTTCACCTCGGATTAATATATTCCCCTCGCTCTGCATCCGGAAGTTCCGGACGCGGATGCGTCTATAGCGGACTTCCCCGAAGGGAAGGTGGGGGTATACACGTGGTTTTTCGAATTCGCGAACCAGCGTGTGCCCATGTCGCTCTTTCTTTGCGATATTTTAAGTTTCTATCGCCTTCACATTTCTCAGCTGCACTGCATAGGTGTAGCAAAAATAATTAATTTTGAGGTGAATTGTTGCCTATTGGCTATCAACCCAACAATTCACTTATTCCGCGCGTTTTACCACACGTCGTGGTCAAACGGGTGGGTGTCGTTCTCCAAGCGAGCAGGGCGCTTCCAGTGTTACACAGAGAAGTTAGATGTCCTAAGGAATTGGAGGGAAAAATTTTTTTGGATTGATAAGGCCTTTTTCCCGTGGGAATTTGAGTTCTATACTCAAAGGTCCTTAACGAAGGATGAGCGCCCCCTCTCTGGTTCATATAGCGCGGCGGATGCGAATGTTATAAATACCAACCGCATCCCCATCAGTGCGCACCCTGAAGAGTTCCTGGTGCATATGGGCATCAGTCGTAACTACTTCCAACCGGATACGAAAGTGCCAACATTCTTGGATGAGGATGGTCGGGGTGGGTGCTTGTCCTTCACTCTTTTCTGTCTCGTTATTGTAAGCACTCTTTTCGTTGTATTACGTAACTTAACCATTGTATTGTTTTTGGTATGTTTGCTGCGCAGAGATGGACTTGTTCAGTGTGGTGCACTTGGAGAAGCCTAGGCTAGTGACAGTGGGAGTGCGACCACTAAGAGAAGGTGAGACACCAATCATGGCAGCTACCGTCGGGCGCACTATGGAGCTTGCGCATGAGGAGCCTGAGGATTCTCCTCCNAATATCAACAACAAGATCAATGGATATCAAGAACACAAGCTCAGCTTGTGAACCAACATGTGCAGCAGCAGCAGACAGAAAAAGGCCAAAGTGAGGGCTCAAAATAAGCACTTAATAAGCCAAATTAAGCAAACTAACTCCTAAATCCTATAGACTACCTAGAGGGCTACCCAAATCAGCAAAGAACACATCCTAACACCAACTAATGAGCAATCTAAGGCCACTTGATTCTTGTCCAAAACTGGGGAGCAGGGCAACCTATCTAAAAAGTACTAAATAACAAGGACTCAATAAGCAGTTTAATAAGCAATCTAAAAATTATAAAAAATACTATCAACAAGACAAGCAGCAAAATAACAATAATCTAAAATGACAAATCTTAACTCCTAAAATTAAGCCCTACACGAAATTCCAAAGTTTATTCAAAAACTTTTTTCTGAAAATTTTGACTTTATGAATTTGACTCCTAGTTTGACTTTTGTGAGTTTCTAGCAATTCCTAATGACTTAAAAAGTTATTATAAGCTAAAATGCAACTAATATATGTTATCTAAACTACTTATGCAACTGATGTTATGATTATGGAACTTAATTTCAACTGTTGAATGTAAAAATTGGTGATTGAGTTGATTTTGACTTTTTCTCAAGTGACACCTAGTTTTTATGTCCTATATGAGCTAATTATACCTAATGAAGCATGTCTCAACCAATATTAACAACAAAGACCAACAATCACACAGTTGAATCTCTTAAACCAAACACACCTTTAAACTATGGAAAACATGATTTTCAATGCATTGGACTGATTTAAGCCAAAAGACTGATGCACAATGTTTAAGTATGATGTACTAAGCTACAAGAAACACTGAAACAACGACTTTAACAACAAATGCTCAAGGATCCATAGTACACTATTTAGACTGTGAAATTAAAAACAAGTGAGCAACGAAGTATTCAAAAGAACAAGCATGCAAATTTAAGTTACAATCTTAACTAACAACACCAATTGAGCATGAAAATAGTAAAAAGCAATACTATTAGCAATTGCACAGTAGAATGCAAAAATTGAGGAATTGGCTTACAAATTGCTTCAAGGTGCACAACTGAGAACCAAGGACCAAATACCTTTCCTATAGCTTCCCAAGAAGCACTATCCCATTGCCATTCACAATTTACAGTGCTCCATGCCTTCTTCTTTCTTGTTCACTGATTTTTTTTATTTTTCACTTATTTAATTCTATTTTTTTTATTTTTTTTTCTTATCATAAACTGCCTTATATGATTTGAAAGCTCTAGAAAGCTTATAAATAAGTTTAAATAAGCTCAAACAAGCACTGAGTAACAATTTTAACAACTTAAAATGGGATTGAGATTTTCAACAGAAAATTGCATAAACTGAAAATAGGACTTAGAACTAAAATTTATGATTGATATAAGTTTAAGATAAACCGAAATCACTAAGGATAATATTTAAAAGCTAAACATAACACTGGAAATAGAGAATTTATCTAAACGACATCAAAATAAGCTAAGAAACTACACAGCTCTGCTCTCTCTTCTCTTTCCTTATATCTTGGACTTCTAGGGTTTCTTGGACTTTCTGAATCTTTCCCACTTCCATTTGCAGCCCTTGGATCACTCAAAAGCAATCTTGACCTTTAAATTGGATTTGGCGCCAAAATTGTCAAAATGGCAGTTGAGGTAGCTTGGAGGGATTTATGGATAATTAATGCATCTTGGAGTTTTGTTGAAGTCAAGGAAACATGGAATGGTGAGGTTGAGGTGGAGGTATGGTGGTAAACAGTAGCAAGTACCAAGTGGGGATGAAGGAGGTGGAGAGTTTGACTGGTTTGACTGGGAGGGGAAATAAAACGGGGTTGGGGATTTTTTATTATTAGGGAATTGGGCCAGATTGGTGTTGGGCCAATGGGTTGGGGTATTTGTTTGTTGGGTTATGTAATAAAAGGGTTGGTTTGGTTTAGTAATAAGCAAAGCCCAAGGACCAATAATGTAAACTTATGAAAATTGAGGGTTGAACTTGTAAATCCTCCAAAGTTCTCTCAAAGACCAATGATGCCAAACTTAATAAACCCAGGGACCATTCATGAATTTTTCCCTTTTTAAAAACACCCAAGGACCATTTTTTGTAATTTTCAAGAGTTGAGGGACCTTTTCTGCCATTTGCCCAAAAATTCATTCAAGGACCAATTTTGACAACTTAGAATATTTCAGGGACCTTGAATGATAAAATTCCACCTTTTTGAATTCTAGGGACTATTTTTGCCAATCTTTGAAAGTTGGGGGACTGAAACTGCCAATTATGCAAACTTTGTACATTTTTCATCTGTTTTTAAACATTTTGCATTTGAGATTTATAAAACATGATCCTTGGATATTTTTTGCATTTTGATGCGTTTTTGAGTGTTTTCAGATGCTTTTGCAGTTCAGATTTACCAAAAATGATGAGTGTTTGAGCACTCATCAATCCCCCACACTAAACTATTGCTAGTCCCTAGCAATCTTTTATGAAAATTTAATGGATTTGAAGTCTCTTTACCAAAAGCCATTACTTCTGGAGTAGCCAAATGTTTCAGTTCAAGTAAGAACTATGGTACACTGATAACCATATGATTTTGAGCAAATCACCAGCTGTCAACGGATTTGATTTGTCTTTACCAAAAGCCGTTTGCTTCTGGACTAGCCAACTCTTAGATAAAATACAGTTATTATCTTTGGTGAGCTGATTACCAATTATGGTTTTCCAACTGCCTTTACCACAAGCCATAATCTTGCGGGCTAGCCAACTCTTCACTAATTAAAGATATGGTGAGTCGATTACCATATAATTTTTGGCAAATTG
>LBNU01018325.1:30901-68937 GCA_014162995.1 Artemisia annua | reverse complement strand
CCCACACTAGAATTGAATATTGCCCTCAATATTCAAAGTCCCGGCTATTATGCTGATACTTCGAGATGTAAAAACTTAAGATTTAGGCAAGTGTGGGAACCATAGTTGAAAAATAAGCTATAAAGCTAAAGCTTCTTAAATAGAAGCTATCACTTCTTTTAAAGTGATGATGATGATGATTTTTTTTTTTTGAAAGATATGTACATGCAGGGGCATCTCCCCTACACTAGGGTGTTAGAAAGTAGAAAGAAGTTAGAAACACGGGTGAAAACCCATGGCATGCTAATTTTTGATCACTGAGTCACTAGCTTGACTCGATCCCCGCATTCATTGGTTCATGGGGAAAGTTTGCAGATCCGGGACAACCATTGGTGGTATGTCCTCTCCAAAGTAGTGTTTTAAACGATGACCATTCACTTTGAAATTTGGTCCGTTATTTTGAGATAACTCAACGGTACCATATGGATAAACTTTTGTGATAGTGAATGGTCCAGTCTAGCGGGTTTTCAGTTTACCCGAAAAGATCTTTAATCTTGAGTTAAAAAGAAGGACTCGATCACCAACGTTGAAAACGCAGTTCTTGATCTTTGAGTCATGGAGCTTCTTTATTTTTTCCTTGTAGATCAAAGAGTTTTCATAGGCCTGATCACGAAGTTCATTCAATTCATTCATTTGAACTTTCCGATGATCACCCGCAGTTTGGAGGTCAAAATTCGCATGCTTGAGGGCCCAGTAGGCCTTGTGCTCAAGCTCGATCGGTAGATGGCATGCTTTCCCGTACACAAGCTTGTAAGGCGTACACCCAATGGGTGTTTTGTAAGCTGTACGGAAAGCCCAGAGTGCATCATCTAATTTATCCGACCACGATGCACGATTTTCACCTACAGTTCTTTCCAAGATTATTTTAATGCCTCGATTGGAAACTTCAACTTGTCCACTTGTTTGAGGATGGTACGCAGTAGAAAGACGGTTAGTTACACCAGACTTTTGCATGACTTTATCAAATTTGTCATTGCAAAAATGCGTACCACGATCACTGATTATAGCACGTGGAGTTCCAAATCGAGCAAAAAGAGCTTTTAAAAACTTCACAACAACTCGGGCATCATTTGTGGGTAAGGCTTTCGCTTCAACCCATTTTGACAAATAGTCAACAGCCACGAGTATATACTTATTTCCATGAGATGACGGAAATGGCCCCATAAAATTGATGCCCCACACGTCAAAGATTTCACAAACTTGAATTGCATTTTGTGGCATTTCATTCTTTTGTGAAATATTCCCGTGACGTTGACAAGCGTCACAGGATTTGACTAATTCCTGGGCATCCTTATAAATCGTGGGCCAGTAGAAACCGGAATCAAACACCTTTTTGGCGGTGTAGTTTGGATTATGGTGGCCCCCCGTGGGACCGGCATGGCAAGCCTTGAGAATTTCAGTGGCTTCCTGACCATAAACACACCGCCGGATGACTTGATCGGCACAGATTTTGAATAAGTAGGGGTCGTCCCAGAAATAATGTTTAACATCCTTGAAGAACTTATTCTTCTGTTGGGACGACATCCCTTTCACAACAAAGTTACCCGCATGGTAATTTGCAAAATCGGAAAACCATGGGGTAGTAGAATCTCCACGAAAAGCAACCGCATTTAGTGTCTCGAGAGGAAATGTTTCATTTATTTCCTTTTTCTCGAAAACATCTTGGTGTGGGTTCTCTAATCGGGACAGATGATCAGCAGCTAGGTTCTCAGCTCCTTTTTTTATCACGTATAATGATATCAAATTCTTGTAGGAGGAGAACCCAACGAAGCAATCTCGGCTTTGCATCTTGTTTTGCAAAGAGGTATTTTAGAGCCGAGTGGTCCGTATACACTACGCATTTGGTCAAGATCAAATACGGACGAAACTTTTCAAAGGCATACACCACTGCCAATAGTTCTTTTTCAGTGGTGGTCTAATGACTTTGAGCCTCGGTCATTGTTTTGCTCGCATAGTGTATCGGCTGAAAGTGTTTCGATTTGCGTTGCCCCAGGACTGAACCGATAGCAAAATCACTTGCATCGCACATGAGCTCAAATGGCAAGTCCCAGTCGGGGGCAACGAGAATCGGTGCTTCGGTAAGCTTTTTCTTTAATGTTTCAAAAGCTTCGATGCACTCGGGTGAGAAGATAAAAGGAGCATCCTTCTAGAGGAGATGGGTCATAGGCCGGGCGATTTTGGAAAAATCTTGAATAAATCTACGATAAAAACCGGCATGACCCAAAAAGCTCCTAATACCTTTGACGGTGGTGGGATGAGGTAATTTAGCTATGACATCAACCTTAGCTCTATCAACCTCAATCCCGTTCTTGGAAATCTTATGCCCGAGGACAATGCCCTCTTTGACCATAAAGTGACTCTTTTCCCAGTTTAGACAAAGATTGGTGTCTTCACACAATTTTAACATAGTTTCCAAATGGGAGAGACATGTCTGAAAGGAATCCCCAATGACCGAGAAGTCATCCATGAAGACCTCCATTGTTTTCCCGATCATGTCGGAGAATATGGCCATCATGCACCTTTGGAACGTGCCAGGAGCATTACATAAGCCAAAAGGCATACGTTTATAAGCAAAGGCTCCATAAGGGCACATAAAGGTAGTCTTCTCTTGATCCTGTGGATCAATGGGGATCTGAAAATAACCCGAGAAACCATCGAGGAAACAATAGTACTCATTCCCCGCCAATCTCTCAAGCATTTGGTCTGTGAAGGGTAGAGGAAAATGGTCTTTACGGGTGGCTTCATTTAATTTGCGATAGTCAATGCAGACTCGCCACCCAGTAACCAATCGAGTTCGAATCAACTCGTTTTCTTCATTTGTGACAACAGTAATGCCACCCTTTTTCGGGACACAATGAATGGGACTAACCCAAGGACTATCTGAGATGGGATAAATCAATCCGGCATCAAGAAGTTTTAGAACCTCTTGTTTGATAACCTCATGAATTTTAGGATTTACCAGTCTCTGATGTTGGACTGCCGGCTTGAAGTCATCCTCCATTAAAATTTTGTGAGTACAAAATTCAGGGTTAATACCCTTGATGTCGGAGAGTTTCCAAGCAATTGCTTGCTTGTGTGACTTCAAGACCTTTATGAGAGCAGTCTTTTCCTCCTTACTCAAGTCCTTAGCAATTATGACGGGCAATTTATCATCACCCTCCAAAAATGCGTACTCGAGATGAGGAGGTAACTCCTTGAGTTCGACCTCGGGAAATTCATCAGTTTTCTCAACAGACTTGATTTCCTCGTTATGAAGTTCTACGGGAGGGAGGGGAGGAGAATTGTCCTGATTCAACAATTTCTCAAGAAGAAGAAGATCTCCCTCCAGATCAATCTCATTGTTATCAATTCCATCTGGAACTGAATCACTTTTGAGAAAAGCCTCGACCTCTTCCAAAAGGAAAT
Organism: Artemisia annua; assembly: GCA_014162995.1. NCBI lineage: Eukaryota > Viridiplantae > Streptophyta > Magnoliopsida > Asterales > Asteraceae > Artemisia > Artemisia annua. Next base: position 65,493 of record LBNU01018325.1, on the reverse strand, counting down.
CGCTTCCCTCAAACGGAGTGAGAGAAGGGGAAGAGTCGGAAATGATAGGTTGAGAAGACGGAGTGGAATCACCACCCGAAGAATTATGAACATAACCAAGAACTTCTTGAGCGTACTCCTCTGAAGCAACATCAATGACATCTATTCGGTTAACCGATTCAGAGTCATAATTTGAGGAGTACCTCGAAGTTTGATCGAGGTTAAAAGTGACAGCTTCATTACCCACACGTAATGTGATTTCTTGCTCGAATACATCAATGAGAGCACGACCCGTTCTTAGGAATCCTCTTCCAACAATGAGAGGAACCCGTGGGTCAGCATCGAAATCGACAACCACGAAGTCAGCTGGAAATTGGAACTTTCCTACTTTCACGAATACGTCCTCAGCAATGCCAAGAGGACGAGAAATTGAACGATCTGCAAGCTCAAGAGTCATGCAGGTAGGAGTGAGTTCTGGAAGAGAAAGTTTCTTCCATACTGAATAAGGCATCAGGTTGATGCTTGCACCAAGATCGGCAAGGGCAAAGCATTCAACCATCCCTGGAAATACACAAGGTAGGAGAAATTTTCCAGGGTCTCCAAGCTTCTCGGGAAGCTTCTTTAACAAAACTGCTGAGCAGTTCTCGTTAAGTGGAGTTTTTGCCATTTCAAACAGCTTTTCCTTGTTGCTTAACAAGTGTTTGAGTGTGGATGCAAACTTTGGCATCAGAATGATAGCATCCGAGAAGCTTATGTCAAAGTGTAATTCTTGGAAGATTTGAAAGAATTTATCCATTTGATGACTGGCTTTTTCTCGGAGCTTTTGTTCATTTAAGCGTGATGGGTAAGGAATAGAAGTTTTGGATTTAGGGGCCTCAGCCGGAGTTATTGGAGGTTCAAAGACAACTCCCGGCTTGGGTTTTGTTTTTGGGACAACCTGAGGATGGACGTGTGCGGTACTTTGTGGGCTTGTAAATTGCACTTTGTCCTTAGTCGCCTCAGGTTCACGTTCCACTACCTTTGGAAGGGAGGAAGAAGAGGTAGTAGGAATCGCGGGTTCATCATATGAAGCACCACTCCTGGTTGTGATCGCCTTAGCATCGCCCCTCGGGTTAGCGATCGTGTTGCTCGGAAGTTTTCCTGAGCCCGAGGGTCGATCATTTAAAGACTTCTTGATCTCAGAAATCTGGCTGACCAATAACCGATTCATTTCCTCTTGGGATTTCATGAATTGTTTTAATAACTCATCAGATGATGGTCCAGTAGGAACAATGGCTTGAGTTTGATTAGGAAAATTTTGACCTTGGTTGTTTGGACCTTGGTTTTGAAAACTTCTTGATTTTGGTTATGTCCATGAAAATTCCCTTGGTTGGAATTAACCTGACCTTGGTTTCGGTTAAAGTTTCCTTGGTTTTGGAAACCTTGATTTTGGAAACCTTGGTTCTGATTGTAGAAACCACGACCTTGATTGAAATTACCTTGGTTTTGATAACCTTGGTTCATTCGGTTTTGGTTTTGGACATTTTGGTTACGGTTTTGAACATTTTGATTTTGATTAAAACCGGGAGGTCCAGGGTAGTGGTTAGGACGATACTTTGTGTCCATCGGAGGACGGTATTGATTACCTCCTTGATTGGAAGGACCGGCTATCGCATGAGCTTCAAAAGGGTTACCATCGGTGGCCATACAATTGTAATATGCGTGAGGGCCACCGCAAGTAACACAGACTTCCACTTTTTTTACTTCAGCAGGAGAAGAAGTTTGTGGAAAAGAGACTTTCTTTTGGTTAGAGAGAACCAAAGCTTGAATGGCTTCCGTGAGTTTGTCAATCTTAGCATCGGTGCTAGATTGATTCACGGGCGATGAAGTAGAAGGACCAACACTCACTTGGGAAACAACCGGCTTGCTTCATGTAGTGCGGACCTTAGATTTGTTCTCGATGATCGCTAAAGCTTCTTTTGTGGTTTTACTAAGGAAATTACCTCCCGCGGAGGCATTAAGAGAATCCTGATCAGCTTGGCTCACACCATTGTAGAAAGTGTCGAGTTGCATTAACTCGGAGAAACCATGGTGAGGACACTTGCGAAGCAATTCTTTGAAACGATCCCACGATTCACTAAATGATTCATCAAATTTCTGAGTGAACTTGATGATCTCATTTTTAAGACTCGTGGTCTTGGAAGGAGGATAGAATTCATTCACAAATTTCTTAACCAAATCCTCCTATGTTTCAATCGAACGAGGGGGTTGTTTTTCAAGCCAAATCCGGGCTTGGCCCTCGAGGGAGAATGGGAAAAGGAGAAGTTTGATTGCATCAGAAGGGACATTCTTGTATTTGATGGTAGATGTGATCTTGTTAAACCATCGAATGTGAGCATGAGGATCGTCTCTCTCAAAACCATATAATTGACTTTGGGTTACAAGATTCAGTAACCCGGTTTTGAGCTCAAAACTATCAGCCACGATGGCTGGAACAACAATGGCATCTCCATAACCCTCGATGGGTGCTTGGAGAAGCTCATTCATCGGAAGATCTGCCATGATGACAGAAGTTGTGGGAACAGTACGAATCTCAGATTCGACTGCGGGAGCAGAACGTCTACCGTATCTTCGAGGAATTCTTACAAGCTCACGAAATGGGCTCGTAGACCTAGAAGAACGAGTGCGCATGCACTAGAAAACAACTCTAAGAGTCCTTAGAGCTGCAAGAATTATGGAAAAGGAAGGAAGATTCTTTTTGGGTTTTACATGTTTTTGAAATTTGAAAATACGATATTTTTGGTAATCGATTCGTCAAACGAATTGACTTCACGATTATTATTGTTTTATATGAAAGTAAGAAAAATATGAACAAGGTTATGGAAAATGTACAATGAGTGGGTATCAAAGATCACTAAGCTTCAAATACGTTCAGATACGCAGCACACCCCCCAACAACTTAGGCCAATGTACCAAGGAGTATAGTGTTTTCCCGGGTCGTTACGTCCCGACGAGATGTGAATGGTATCAAAAACGACTTTGTGATCGGGTGATTTCGAATGGAAAAGGGTTATGAGTGAGCGAAGTAAGGAAATTTAAAACAAAATAGCTTAAACAAGCTATTAGAACAAGAACGGGAAACCAAAGTACTTAAAAACGTATAAAACCTAAAAACGCGAAAGTTAAATAAAATAAAANGAAGGGACATTCTTGTATTTGATGGTAGATGTGATCTTGTTAAACCATCGAATGTGAGCATGAGGATCGTCTCTCTCAAAACCATATAATTGACTTTGGGTTACAAGATTCAGTAACCCGGTTTTGAGCTCAAAACTATCAGCCACGATGGCTGGAACAACAATGGCATCTCCATAACCCTCGATGGGTGCTTGGAGAAGCTCATTCATCGGAAGATCTGCCATGATGACAGAAGTTGTGGGAACAGTACGAATCTCAGATTCGACTGCGGGAGCAGAACGTCTACCGTATCTTCGAGGAATTCTTACAAGCTCACGAAATGGGCTCGTAGACCTAGAAGAACGAGTGCGCATGCACTAGAAAACAACTCTAAGAGTCCTTAGAGCTGCAAGAATTATGGAAAAGGAAGGAAGATTCTTTTTGGGTTTTACATGTTTTTGAAATTTGAAAATACGATATTTTTGGTAATCGATTCGTCAAACGAATTGACTTCACGATTATTATTGTTTTATATGAAAGTAAGAAAAATATGAACAAGGTTATGGAAAATGTACAATGAGTGGGTATCAAAGATCACTAATCTTCAAATACGTTCAGATACGCAGCACACCCCCCAACAACTTAGGCCAATGTACCAAGGAGTATAGTGTTTTCCCGGGTCGTTACGTCCCGACGAGATGTGAATGGTATCAAAAACGACTTTGTGATCGGGTGATTTCGAATGGAAAAGGGTTATGAGTGAGCGAAGTAAGGAAATTTAAAACAAAATAGCTTAAACAAGCTATTAGAACAAGAACGGGAAACCAAAGTACTTAAAAACGTATAAAACCTAAAAACGCGAAAGTTAAATAAAATAAAACGTAAACGTGCAAAATAAAAAGTGAATTCCGTCCAATACAACTCCCACAGATGTGAAAATTATATTTTTGGAATCCTAAAAATAAAAGAAAAATATTAGAAAATTAAAATAATTTTTACAACTAATTAATTAATTACTATTAATTAAAAACTATTTTAAACTATTTAATAATACATTAAAAATTAAGAAAATATAAAATAAACCTAGAAAAATGAAATTAAGACTTAGAAAAATATAAAATATTATAAAACTAGTTTTAAAACAGAAAATATATTTATTACACTATTTATCTATTTGATATTAATTATTTACTATTTAATAATTACTAAAACTATTTTTGATTTATTATAAATACTAAAAAGGCAAAGAAAAATCTGAAACTTTTTGGAAAATTCTAAAATATACTGAGGAACTTATGAAAAATAAAATCTACTGAAAAAGAAGCTAAAATAAGCAAAATGGGCAAAAAGCAAAACCAAATAAGCACTTATAGATAAGCACTTAGCAAGAAAAGTTGGTAAAAGCTCAAAAACAGTTCTAACAACTTAATTGAACTTAAAACAACCTATTAAGCACTAAGAATAAGCAGAAATGGGAAAATAAGCAAAATCCAAATACTATGAACAATACAGAAATGGGACAGATTTGGAAGGCAAAATAAGCTAGGGGCAAAAGCCCTTAAGCCAAAAAGGAAACTGGAATCCACAAGCCAGCTATGTGGGCTTCTCAAAGAACCCACAAGCTTACAATGGGACCCACAGATGAGCTCACAAGAAGCTTATGACCTTATACACTGACTGCTCAGTGTAGAGGTGTACAAGGAGAGATTTTGAAATGGAAAAAGCCACCAAATAAGCAAATAAGCCAAGAAAGCTCAAACAAACAAACACAAACAAAAACTACACAACAACAATATCAATAAACTAATTAAGAAGAACAACAACAAGAAGAACCAACAAGAACAACACCAAGAACAACAGCAGACAAGAACATCAACAATAAGCTGAACATGGCAGTTGGCCAAATAAGCCAATAAGCTCTAAAAAGCTTATACTAACAAACAAACAAATGAACAACAACAAAAGAAACAAGAAACAGCAATATCAACAACAAGATCAATGGATATCAAGAACACAAGCTCAGCTTGTGAACCAACATGTGCAGCAGCAGCAGACAGAAAAAGGCCAAAGTGAGGGCTCAAAATAAGCACTTAATAAGCCAAATTAAGCAAACTAACTCCTAAATCCTATAGACTACCTATAGGGCTACCCAAATCAGCAAAGAACACATCCTAACACCAACTAATGAGCAATCTAAGGTCACTTGATTCTTGTCCAAAACTGGGGAGCAGGGCAACCTATCTAAAAAGTACTAAATAACAAGGACTCAATAAGCAGTTTAATAAGCAATCTAAAAATTATAAAAAATACTATCAACAAGACAAGCAGCAAAATAACAATAATCTAAAATGACAAATCTTAACTCCTAAAATTAAGCCCTACACGAAATTCCAAAGTTTATTCAAAAACTTTTTTCTGAAAATTTTGACTTTATGAATTTGACTCCTAGTTTGACTTTTGTGAGTTTCTAGCAATTCCTAATGACTTAAAAAGTTATTATAAGCTAAAATGCAACTAATATAAGTTATCTAAACTACTTATGCAACTGATGTTATGATTATGGAACTTAATTTCAACTGTTGAATGTAAAAATTGGTGATTGAGTTGATTTTGACTTTTTCTCAAGTGACACCTAGTTTTTATGTCCTATATGAGCTAATTATACCTAATGAAGCATGTCTCAACCAATATTAACAACAAAGACCAACAATCACACAGTTGAATCTCTTAAACCAAACACACCTTTAAACTATGGAAAACATGATTTTCAATGCATTGGACTGACTTAAGCCAAAAGACTGATGCACAATGTTTAAGTATGATGTACTAAGCTACAAGAAACACTGAAACAACGACTTTAACAACAAATGCTCAAGGATCCATAGTACACTATTTAGACTGTGAAATTAAAAACAAGTGAGCAACTAAGTATTCAAAAGAACAAGCATGCAAATTTAAGTTACAATCTTAACTAACAACACCAATTGAGCATGAAAATAGTAAAAAGCAATACTATAAGCAATTGCACAGTAGAATGCAAAAATTGAGGAAATGGCTTACAAATTGCTTCAAGGTGCACAACTGAGAACCAAGGACCAAATACCTTTCCTATAGCTTCCCAAGAAGCACTATCCCACTGCCATTTACAATTTACAGTGCTCCATGCCTTCTTCTTTCTTGTTCACTGATTTTTTTTTTATTTTTCACTTATTTAATTCTATTTTTTTTTTATTTTTTTTTCTTATCATAAACTGCCTTATATGATTTGAAAGCTCTAGAAAGCATATAAATAAGCTTAAATAAGCTCAAACAAGCACTGAGTAACAATTTTAACAACTTAAAATGGGATTGAGATTTTCAACAGAAAATTGCATAAACTGAAAATAGGACTTAGAACTAAAATTTATGATTGATATAAGTTTAAGATACACCGAAATCACTAAGGATAATATTTAAAATCTAAACATAACACTAGAAATAGAGAATTTATCTAAACGACATCAAAATAAGCTAAGAAAACTACACAGCTCTGCTCTCTCTTCTCTTTCCTTATATCTTGGACTTCTAGGGTTTCTTGGACTTTCTGAATCTTTCCCACTTCCATTTGCAGCCCTTGGATCACTCAAAAGCAATCTTGACCTTTAAATTGGATTTGGCACCAAAATTGTCAAAATGGCAGTTGAGGTAGCTTGGAGGGATTTATGGATAATTAATGCATCTTGGAGTTTTGTTGAAGTCAAGGAAACATGGAATGGTGAGGTTGAGGTGGAGGTATGGTGGTGAACAGTAGCAAGTACCAAGTGGGGATGAAGGAGGTGGAGAGTTTGACTGGTTTGACTGGGAGGGGAAATAAAATGGGGTTGGGGATTTTTTATTATAAGGGAATTGGGCCAGATTGGTGTTGGGCCAATGGGTTGGGGTATTTGTTTGTTGGCTTATGTAATAAAAGGGTTGGTTTGGTTTAGTAATAAGCAAAGCCCAAGGACCAATAATGTAAACTTATGAAAATTGAGGGTTGAACTTGTAAATCCTCCAAAGTTCTCTCAAGGACCAATGATGCCAAACTTAAAAAACCCAGGGACCATTCATGAATTTTTCCCTTTTTAAAAACACCCAAGGACCATTTTTGTAATTTTCAAGAGTTGAGGGACCTTTTCTGCTATTTGCCCAAAAATTCATTCAAGGACCAATTTTGACAACTTAGAATATTTCAGGGACCTTGAATGATAAAATTCCACCTTTTTGAATTCCAGGGACTATTTTTGCCAATCTTTGAAAGTTGGGGGACTGAAACTGCCAATTATGCAAACTTTGTTCGTTTTTCATCTGTTTTTAAATATTTTGCATTTGAGACATATAAAACACGATCCTTGGATATTTTCTGCATTTTGATGCGTTTTTGAGTGTTTTCAGATGCTTTTGTAGTTCAGATTTACCAAAAATGATGAGTGTTTGAGCACTCATCAGTGCCCCCCTCTGAGGTGCCTGGTTACAAGGCTGACTCCTACGCGGAGCTTGTTGCTGCAATGGAGGAGATGAAGCTGGTTGAGCTGCCTCATATTGCGCAGCTGGAGCATGACCAGGATTATCCTATCAGCGTCATCATGCAGGGGTTAATCTTGGCGAAGCATCTGGTGGAAGGCGCGGAGGCACAACCAGATTACTATTTGAAGCCTAATGTGTCGCAACTGCAGGTGCCTGTGTTTGCTCAGCCTCGTGACATTCTGAACCCGTTTGCCATTGAGAGGGAGATCCCGCTGCAAGAGTCCTTAGATGCCCATGCTTCTAGACTTGCCAAGAAGAAGGGGATGAAGGGTAAGGCCATCCTTTGTGGTCTTGGTGCAGCCCACCTTCCTCCTTCTGACGGGGTGCCTGTTAGTGTCCCAACTGTGGGACCCAAGGATGCTGAGTTGTTGAAGAGGCTTGAAGAGGCTGGCAACGTGTCGCGCCAAGTGAGCAGTTCAGGGCTCAAACGTACTCGTAGTATTTAGGTTGTTTAGTGTTTTTTGCTTCGCCATAGATGAACAATTTTGTATGTACAAACTTATGCCTTTTTATAAACGCGTAGCTTATAATAAGAAGAAGTTCATTTGTACATTTGCACTTAGCTTTTTTGCATATGAATCAAATAGTTGTCCGAACGTACTGAAAAAAGATTATAGAATCTATAATCACTTATAATTGTATTTGAACTTGTTGTTCTTTGTGCACATTTTGTATGTGGATGTAGTTATGATATTTGTACTTAGCTATATATCTTTGCATCAAGATGTCTAAGAATCAAAAACATACTTAAAAGAAAATCATAATCGTGTATGAAATTCATAAATTAAAGATCATAGTCGTGTATGAAATTTTACAAGTGTTATGGGTTGGCATGCAGCGTACTGCAAATACCATATTAAGGGGTCAAGAGTCTTGGCTCCTAAGTTGTTAAACGCGCACAGTGTGCCATATTGCGCATCCGTCGTGGGGTGCACAATGAATTTACGCCAACGTCTTGAGCGTAAGGTGTTTAACAAGGATGCGTGATCCGATGATGATGGGTTTGCAACCCTCTTACTCAACGAGTTATTTAGTAGGTTTACTCATCCTTTTACCATCGTGGGTATTTATAAGGGCATGCACGCCATGTAGGCGAAAGGTAATGTAACCAACACATTGAAACATAAATAGTATTTAAATAGCAATGTAAAGAAAATGTATCGCGGAGTTAGCTAGAAACCGCGAATTTGAATTAATACTTGCAAGATGTTGTAAAAATAAAGAAAGTTACTTGTCTAAATAAAGAACAAGAACAGAAATACATGGATATTTATTGACCACTTACTAAAGTGCGGAGGTGTCCATGTGTGGGGCCGTAGCCCTTCCTAAAGATAGCATCTCTTGAGATTGCAGATGTTCCATGTACGTTGTAGCTCTTGGCCATCTTTGTCACGCAGCCTGTATGCGCCTTTCCCTAGTGCTTCAATGACCTCATAGGGTCCTTCCCACTTTGGCCCAAGCTTTCCTGTATCTTCTGCGTGGCTTGCATCGTTTGCGCGGTATACAAAGTCGCCTGGTCTAAATGAAGTGCTTCTTACTTTAGCGTCGTAGTATCCCTTCATCTTTGACTTGGCTTTTGCTTCACGTATAGCTGCGCGTTCGTGCCTTTCTTCCAATAGGTCCAGGTCTATACGCCTTTCGTCATCATTGGTTGCCACATTAACTTCTGTAGTACGAATAGTTGGCATCCCAATTTCGGCTGGTATAACAGCTTCTGTCCCATAGACAATAGAGAAAGNTAAATAACAATGTAAATAAAATGTATCGCGGAGTTAGCTAGAAACCGCGAATTTGAATTAATACTTGCAAGATGTTGTAAAAATAAAGAAAGTTACTTGTCTAAATAAAGAACAAGAACAGAAATACATGGATATTTATTGACCACTTACTAAAGTGCGGAGGTGTCCATGTGTGGGGCCGTAGCCCTTCCTAAAGATAGCATCTCTTGAGATTGCAAATGTTCCATGTACGTTGTAGCTCTTGGCCATCTTTGTCACGCAGCCTGTATGCGCCTTTCCCTAGTGCTTCAATGACCTCATAGGGTCCTTCCCACTTTGGCCCAAGCTTTCATGTATCTTTTGCGTGGCTTGCATCGTTTGCGCGGTATACAAAGTCGCCTGGTCTAAATGAAGTGCTTCGTACTTTAGCGTCGTAGTATCCCTTCATCTTTGACTTGGCTTTTGCTTCACGTATAGCTGCGCGTTCGTGCCTTTCTTCCAATAGGTCCAGGTCTATACGCCTTTCGTCATCATTGGTTGCCACATTAACTTCTGCAGTACGAATAGTTGGCATCCCAATTTCGGCTGGTATAACAGCTTCTGTCCCATAGACAAGAGAGAAAGGGGTGTCCCCATTGCTAATTTTGATTGTTGTGCGGTGCGCCCACAATACATGCGACAATTCATCCACTCATCTTCCTTTGTGGATATCTAGACGCGCTTTAATTCCTTGGTTTGTGGGTGTTTGACTGACGCGAAGTGTTGTGTTATGTTTAGCTGTGCGAACCAGTCTTTGAATGGGTTATCACGGAATTGTTTTCCGTTATCTGAGATGATCTCCCGAGGTAATCCAAAGCGTCATACTATATTATCCCAAACGAATCGTTTTACTTGATTACCTGTTATTGTTGTCACTGCTTTTGCCTCAATCCACTTAGTGAAGTAATCTATTGCCCAATAAGGAATTTCAATCCTCCTGCTGCAACAGGAAAGGGGCCAGCAATGTCGATACCCCACTTGTAGAATGGCCATGGCGAAGTGATGGGTGTTAGCTCTTGCTGTGGTTGGCGTGGGATGGGCCTATGTGCTTGGCAGTCGCTACACTTCCTTATCGTATCACGCGCATCACGGTGCATGGTTGTAAGAATGAGCGCCTGTATAAGACGCCATCTCTAAGTTCGAATCGCTGCGCTGTGCGCCGTATCCGTCGAGCCTCTTTCTGTTCTTGGGGCAGTATGCCTTTACTTATGAAATCGATGATAGGTGTCATCCACGTGGGGCCTTGCTCCTCTATCACCGTAGACACCTCCATCTCCGAGATGGATTTGTTCTTGAGAATTCCCACCAATACCTGTTTTGAAAGGTGTGCAAAACTTGTGGAAGCAATCTTGCTCAGCGCATCTGCCTTTTTGTTTTCCCCTCTAGGAACTTGTTTGATTGTAAACCTGTCAAACCCTTGAATTAATGACTTGGTCTTGTCGAGGTATTGGATCATATTATCCTCTTTAGCCACAGATTTGTCTGACACATGGTTGGCTACTAATCGAGAATCCACATTCGCCTCTAGGTTGCGTACGCCCATTCGTGTTGCGATGCACAACCCAGCGATTAGGGCTTCATATTCTGCCTCGTTGTTCGTGGCTGTAAATTCAAAACACAGGGCGTAGGTGAATTACATTCCTTCTGGGTTAGTGAGGATAAGGCCTGCGCCTGAACCGTCTACACATGAGGATCCATCCGTGAATATAATCCATGGTTCTTGCAGCTCCATCTAGGGTTGTGAAGGTACCTCATCGGTATCTGGTTTCTCGATGATGAAGTCTGCTAGGACCTGCCCCTTAACTGCAGTGCGTGGCCTATAGGAGATGTTATGTTCGCCTAGCAATACACTCCATTTTTGCAATCGGCCAGATGCGTCAGGTTTGGAGATAACTTGCTTGATAGGTTGGTCTGTGATCACCACTATGGGATGCGCTTGGAAGTACCTTAGCAGTCTTTTGGCAGCGAATACTAATGCTAATACCAACTTTTCCATTGGACTATAGTTAATCTCTGTTTTCTTAAGCGCTTTGCTCACGAAGTATACCGGTGTTTGTACCGAATTCCTATCTGTCAATAGNCTAGCAATACACTCCATTTTTGCAATCGGCCAGATGCGTCAGGTTTGGAGATAACTTGCTTGATAGGTTGGTCTGTGATCACCACTATGGGATGCGCTTGGAAGTACCTTAGCAGTCTTTTGGCAGCGAATACTAATGCTAATACCAACTTTTCCATTGGACTATAGTTAATCTCTGTTTTCTTAAGCGCTTTGCTCACGAAGTATACCGGTGTTTGTACCGAATTCCTATCTGTCAATAGCACTGCGCTGACTGCTCCATGAGTCGCGGATAAGTACATGATCAATTCCTCCCCTGGTCGGGGTGCGACTAGCTTGGAAAGTGCCGCTATATGCTGCTTAAGCTGTATAAAAGCTTCTTCCGCTTCCGTGGTCCAACGAAAGTCTCCCTTTTTTGTACACTTCTTAAGTGTTTTAAAGAGTGGGAGTGATTTATCCGCTTACTTGGACAGGAATCTGTTTAAACCGGCTAGTTTTCCATTTAGAGACTGAACTTCTTTCAATGTGCGTGGCGAAGGAAGTTGGATGACTGCCTCTGTTTTTTCAGGGCATGGTTTGATGCCATCTGGTTCTATCAAGTATCCCAGGAACATGCCTTCTGTAGCGCCAAAAGTGCATTTCTTAGGATTTAACTNTATCCGCTTACTTGGACAGGAATCTGTTTAAACCGGCTAGTTTTCCATTTAGAGACTGAACTTCTTTCAATGTGCGTGGCGAAGGAAGTTGGATGACTGCCTCTGTTTTTTCAGGGCATGGTTTGATGCCATCTGGTTCTATCAAGTATCTTAGGAACATGCCTTCTGTAGCGCCAAAAGTGCATTTCTTAGGATTTAACTTCATGTTGATCTTTCGTAGTGTTCTGAATGTTTCTTCAATATCGCGCACTACTTCGTCTTCAGTATGGCTTTTTATGACAAGGTCATCCACATAGACCTCCAGGTTGCGGCCCACTTGTTTTTCAAACGCATTGTCTACCAAGCGCTGGTAAGTGGCGCCCGCATTCTTTAGGCCAAAAGGCATCTTTGTATAACAATAGACACCTTGGCTTGTGTGGAAAGCTGTCTTTTCCTCGTCTTCCTTAGCCATTTGGATTTGGTGGTACCCTTTATATGCGTCCAAGAAACATTTAAAGGGGTATCCGCATAAAGATTCCACCTTCCAGTCTATCTCTGGTAGTGGATAGCAGTCTTGTGGACATGCTTTGTTGAGATCAGTGAAGTCTACGCACATCCGCCAACTACCGTCGCTCTTTTTGACCATCACTGGGTTGGAAAGCCAGTCATGGTAATAAACTTCTCGCATGATACCCGCATCTACCAGCTTATGCACTTCCTTTAAAATGGCTTTTGCGCACTCTGGAGCCTGGCCGCGCTTTTTCTGCCTCACTGGGGGATATCCTTGTCGGATTTGCAACTTGTGTTCTGAGATTGACCGTGGCACACCAGTCATGTGCTTTGGTTCCCATGCGAAGATATCCAGATTCTTTTGCAGGAATTCGCATACGGCTGCTTTGCCTTTATCAGACAACGACCCCCCGAGTGATACCTGTTGCTCTGGGTAATCAGGATGAATTGCTACTTTCACGTTTGGTATTTTGGTTGCGCTCTGTTCTGGAGTTTGTTTCGCTTCACATGTAACCGTGTTACATTCTCCAGGTGGTACAACGTTATTGTAGAGGGTGACAATGCTGCCTTCTACTGGGAATTTAAGTATCCCATGTGCTGTGGATGGTACTGGGCGCATGGCTGATATTCCCGATCTTCCAATAATGCCATTGTATGGCGAAGGAGACCTAATCACCATGAAGTTCATCCAAGCTGTTGTGGAGTGCTCCTTATTACCAACAGCAACTAGCAGTCGCAACTGCCCCATGGGTCATATCTTTTCTCCTGTAAAGCCCGTTAATGACGTCATGACCGGGATTAACTGACTTTTTATCTCAGGTCGCAACCTCTTGAAGCAATGTTCATACATTATATCTGCGGACGCCCCTCCATCAACGTACATGCGGTGGATATCATGACCCCCCGCGCTTATCTTGATGGTGAGTGGTTCCGCCACTGCGTTGTCTGCAGTCAAAGTGGGGAAAGAGATTTCGCTTTCGGAAGAAAATCTTTGGCTGACTTTTTGCCTAACCTTTCGCTGCCATGATTGTATCATGTAGATGGTGTCAGCCTTATCTTTAGGTGCTTCTTTCTTGGTCATGGTCTTTTGTTTGTCTTTCCCGTCTTTGATGTTCTTGACTAAGTGGTCCAACCTGCCTTCCTTTACCAACTTATCAATTAGTTGGCGCAATTGGACGCACTCATTGGTTGTGTGGCCCTTCTGTGCGTGATATTCGCAGTACCCATTTCCTACGCGCTGCACCTCTGGGGTGCGCATTGGTGGGGGTTTAGGGAAGTTTGCGCCTTCTGTTGTGAATATCTCTCTTGGGGTTTTTGTTAACGGGGTATACTTGTCGCTTCCCCGTCCGCCTCCTTCACTGCGATAGTTCTTATTACGTTTGCTGCTCTGGTCATTGGATTGTCTCCTGGACTGTTCTTGTGACCTGTAGTTTGAGTAACCTTTTCTGCTATTTGCGGCGGCGGCTTCTCCTTGGATGAAGGACCTCGTGTGCTTCATGAGCTCATCAAAAGTTTGGGGAACCTTATCGTTCAACTTCCTGATTAGTTCTTGGTTGTTGATTCCATTCATAAACCCTGAGATTTTTAGTATCTCTGGACATGCCTTGACATGTATGCATTCGTCCTTGTAGCGCTCCATGTAAGCGCTTGTGGATTCCCCTTGGCGCTGTTTTACCCTAGCGAGTTCAACAGGGTTCTTGGCGCACTTCTTTCTCTGAGTAAAGTTCAAACGAAACGCCTTCCGCAACTCTTCAAAACCATCAATGCTTCTACGTGGAAGCTTATTGAACCAGTTCCGCGCATTCCCTACTAATGTAGAGTTAAACATATGACACCACACAGGTGTGGCCAATTTTCGATTGTAGCTGCTGACTCGAAAATTTTTAGGTGGTCATCAGGATCACCTGTCCCATCATAAGTTTTAACATTAGCGGGCATACGCCTTCTTTTGTTTTCTGAGAAATTACTGATGCGTTTCGTGAACACATCAATTTTTTGGCGGTGCCAGGGACGAGTATGTCTTCATCTTCCTGGTCGCGGTATTTTCCCTTTGATTTCCAGTGTCCAGTTTCGTCGTCCTCGCTGTCCGAGGAGTTACTTGCGGATGGACCTATATTTTTTCGGCCCCTGCGCCTACTATTGTCGAAATCCGAGCTTGATCTTCTGCGGCGCTTGCGCCGACTGTCATCAGAATCTGAGCTTGAAGGGCTTTCACTTGGGGAGTATCTTCGCCCAAGTCTATCATGGACTCTGCGTCTACCAAGCCTAGCGTGGACATTGGTGCGCCACCCATCGTTTTCGTGCTCCTCCATATACTGTGAGTCAGTTTCTTCATCATCCACCATTTTGCTTCCAATCTTAGTGAATACCGGGTGTCGGCGGCTACTCCTCTCGCGCCTCTTCTTTCGGTGGCGCGGTGGAGATGTTTCCTCATCAGGGTCGAAGTTAAGTCGGGATTGTATGCTCTGGTTTGACCTCTTTTTTGCTTCCTTCTTCATGAGAGCAGCCAGGGTTTCATAGTTCTGTGACACGAAATCGCTTGGCGCTATTTCCGGCGCGACTTTAGTAAGTGCGCGGATGTCTATCTCTACGTCGGGATCCCTGTTCCGAACCGGCACATCTGGCGGTTCGGTGGGGTTCACCTCTGGCATGGTGAAGGGAGTGCGCTGTAGATCTTCCACGCCAGTACTTGTTGTAGCAGTGTGGATTGCTCCAGCGTGCGGTTCTAGGCGCACTGGTTGCTCTAGATCTGAGTCTGATCTTTGATTCCTAGGCGCACTGGTTGTTCCAGTGGCCTGTTTAGGGGCTGCATCACTTTGCTGCCATTTTCCATGTGAATTGCCATGTGTTTTATTCGCTTGCGGAGTCCGCTGATTTAGGTTTCTAGAATTTGTCATTCTAGTAGTTAGCAGAATTCTTAGTGTAGGGTCTCACGGATGGCGCCACTTGTTGATACAAAAGCTGGGCGTTCCTTGTCTTGAGTACGAATTCGGTTGTAATACTTGAGACCTGCGTACTAAGAAAACAAAAAGACACTGTTAGGCTTATCGTGGGATTTTCTCCCACGATTATCCTCCGGCGTGAGAGTAAGTAATCGGTTTTTAGGGTTTGTAGAAGAGTTAGGGTTGTGATATCGTACCTTAAATGAGAGCCGTGATGCCCTATATATATACATACGAAACCTTGTTGGTTTCGTGTTCCTTACTCTTCGGCGTGTCCGCCTAAGTCGGTTATTTGATATATATCCCATAAATAAGAGATATACAATATCAAAACCATAAATAACTTTGGGTTTGGGCCTTCGTGAGCCCAAACCGTCATCGTAGTAGCCCACGCATGGTGGGCTGAAGTATTAGTGACGTGCAATATTCGGGTTCGTGACCCGAATATAGACCATACGTCATCACACGAGATTATAAATATCGATATACAAGCACAAGTTACTGTGATACGCAAATAAATACACAATATTTTACATATAGCAACGACTCACGTAAAATATTGTTTGTTAGTTTAACATTTAATGTTGTTACATATCCTTATAACATATATAAGAACAACCTTTGCATTGGGTTATAATATCACGACTCATGATAAATATTGACTATCTTCATTTTTAAAGTTTAAATAAGGATATCTGAAAAATTATTATTTTTACAACACATACATGTTAAAAAAAAATACACCTAAAATTATTAGAAGTTTTATATATTAAACTAAGATTCGTTTAAATTTAAACATCGTGTTATATATTTTGATAACTAGAATTAGGTAAACACCTTACTAAAAAATTAAAATTGATGGTCTTATGTTCTCAACACAAGCAACTAAGTTATCAAAGTTCACACCAACTAACACATTTAAAATATAATTATTAGTTGTAGATACATACACTACAATAGAAGTGATCACTCTACACACTCTTTGCACACACATTTTGAAAGTGTGTAAAAACTTGCAATTTATTCGCACTTTTAATAATGTACAAGTTGTTTATCTTTATAAGCGTGAACTTGTTAAAAAAATACAGTCGCATGAAAATATTTATACTTATTAGTGTGTAAAAGATAAACTTTGTCCACACTTAATTAGGTAAAATGAATTTGTGACAAACACTAGAGGAAGTGTGGAGAAAATGAGTGTCACAAACTAATCTTCACACTTGTAAGTTGTAAGTGCGAACAAGTTATACGTTTCTTCACGCTTATAAGTGTTAACCTAACTTTTTTTCTTTTTTCCTTTTTCTTTTTTTTTTTTTTTTTACAATTTTAAATGTGAAGAATACGATGATTGTTTATATATCTTCACAATAATTTTATACACATTTATGAGTGTAAATAATTTAGTTAATTTTACACATTTTTCAAAGGTGTGTAGGAAACAGTGTCGACATTGACATACTTTATGTAGTGCTAATTTAAACACCGTAAATGGACGGGTATTAAAAATAATTTTGGCTTACATGAATGTTATTTTTAAACGGAACTCAGGTTAAGAGAATATTGACTAATGTCCGAATGAATATTAGATGGCACTGTTCTGTAAACATATAGAATATTAGGAACTAAAAATTATTTCATCAATTCGAAAATTCATTAAAAACAAAAAAAAATGATATTTAGTTAATACTTTTGTAAAAATAAATATAGCATTTATTGTTTATAAAAAATACTTTTATGTTAGTTCATGTATCTTAGTTGTAAAGGAAAAAAAAATAACATTTAGTTAATACTTTTGTAAAAATAAGTATAGCATTTATTGTATATAAATGATAAATACTTTTATATTAGTTTATGTATCTTAGTTGTACAAGTTACCCTTTTACTCATAATTGTTTGGTCATCATAAAAGCAAAAATAAAATTACTAAAACATTACTTTAGCTATTAATTACATATAAATGCTAAGCATAGTAAATGTGTATCATTTGTATTAATATAAAAATTCGAAGGATTTTAAATACTTCAGTTGTGGGTAATATCATTTTTGTCTTTTCTGCTAAATAAGAGTAATGTATATATGTAGTGTTTGTGGATAATTAAACAAAAGAATTTATAGTATAGTTGATAAGTGATGGTCAATGACACCATCCGACGTAGGTTCGAGTCGTTCTTTTAAAGTTTGTCTAAAATTGCATAATGTTTGTTAAATTTGCATTTTTAGTCATTTATGCTAACAATTTAAACCCTTTTGATAAAAGGTATAACTCATATGATTGTAAAATTTTATCTTATTATAAGTTCATGCTTAAATATTATGACGTGAAATTGTATCACTATTGGTATTATTAAAGGCACTAAAAATATATGGTTTAACCCGCTGCGAAGCACGACCTTTACATCCTCGTTGATAACTATATTCCATTTATGAAAATTTGTTTGTAACAAGTAATTGATGCTTATTTGACCGAAGGGCGCTACCTTAATGGTGTCATTTTACCCAAACAAATAAGTTGTTAGTCGATCGAAGATATTATCTTTATAAAATAGCATGAGATATTCTGATAAAAAGTCACTACCACATCTAAACATTACTCCTCTTTAAGTAAATGTCAATTGGCACCGATAGGTGGACAATATGAGTGTTTCTTTGCTGATTTAAATTTTTTTTAGTAATAAATGCTTATTTTTAGTATTATTCTCTTAATTGTAAACGAAAAAAGTTGGAAGTCAAACATTTCAATATTTACCTAGCTAGTGTGTTGATATATAATATATTGAATTTATTCATATATTTCAAATTACGCATTTGGAAACACATCATTGGTTGACTTGTTTTACACTAAATAACAATTTTGAATTTTCCACTTTTTCAATGTAATCACATATACTAGTTGTTGATATTATTACATATTTACACACATATTATAATTGTAATCCTATCATGTTAATATCATATTATGTCTTTTAAGACATTATAAGTTCATGGCATTCACTTGTTGCTTTCATATGTGGTTTGTGTTTGAAGGTGTTAATCAATGGAAAATATTGTTTTTCCACCTTCTGAAGTGTATAATGAAGTTCTCCATACCGAAACGGAGCTTGATGCCATTACTGATGAGCTCTCTAAACAGTGCGCATCTCTAGTCTTGGAGGAACCAATATCATATTTTACTACAGAATCAAATGTAAATTGATCTTTTTGTTCTTACTTCTTAATAGATTTTGGTCATATCAATTATGAAATTTTTTTTCGCGGGTTTTTTATGCATTACACTCAGATGAGGATTATAATCAATTGCTATAATGTCAGGGCTTTTTTGGTCCAAAACGAATCGAATCTAGTGGGCAAGGAGATGTAGTCATTAATACCGCCAACAACGGTCATATGTTTCCCCATCCAACTTTGGCAGTTTATGATACAAAGGTTATATTTGATTTTTTAGAAGATCTCTAAGTTTATTTAAGGTTTCATTTTATTGATTATCTATGTATTTTGGATGGAAACTAAGTTCTTTTGATATAGTATTCGTTTGCATTCCGTAAAGTCTTAGCGTTATGTTGATGTCATATCAATTAATTATGTGACAATTTAGACGAAACTCATATACTAGAAATGCTAATACTTTGATCTAGTTCCTTTCTGAACTCAGAGTTTGTATATTACTTTTTACAGAACAATATAATTTTTGCCCTATACCAGCCTAAGGAGATTTTTGGTAGCACTTATCCCTTGAAATCATGGTATTGCTCTAGAAAAATTAACTAGGGTTAAACTTCACGCTGAAAAGTCCAAACATAGTAGGCATAAAAAATCGAATTCTTTCTACATATGATTGACGTAAACATTGTTAGCGGAAATTTTTGTACCTCTGACCACTTAAGAAACTTAATTATGTTGGCATTTGGGTAAAAAAAAAACAATTAATAACAGATGCAGACAATTGGTAAAGTTTTCTCGTTGTTATCCAGATTTTTTAACTTTTAGTTCTTATGTGTCAAACACAGAATCAAATCTTGGAAGATGAAGAGGAGTATACCGGTATAGGGAAGGATAATACTCTTTGGAAGGACTCTACAAAATGGATTGCCATTGAGGATGGTTGTAGTGGCCGTAAAGGAACGGGGGTGTTTATCCCAAATGCGACGCATAGAGGAACGGGGGTGTTTATCCACGCCCCAATTTCTGAGCCTAGTCGTGCATATTATAATCAAAATATGAAAGGTTTGTCATTGCTCTTTTGATTCTAAAATCAGGATCCTTAGTCGATTGTTATTGATAGTCTTTAATTTGGATAATAGGAATGTATGAAATTCAAAATGCTTAATGATTGCCAAATTTTTAACAGTTTCATATAGGAATAAGAAGGCTACGATCTGTATCAAGAAAGACATTGTTGAAAATCCAACCAAGTCAAGTGATCAAGTTGCAACTGAGTTTTCTTTGCCTCAAGAATGGCCATATGAATACTAGTGAGTTAGAACATGCAAACATTGGAGAATAATTAAACCAGGTAGAAATAAGCAATGTTTGAACATGAGGCAGATATAATGCATGTGTCCCGGAATAATACACTACTAGAATATGCTGCTTTCCGTGACAAAATCTGTCGGAAAACTGACTTTGTAGTGGTGATAGAAATAAATAAATAAACTATTTTTGTTCCATGTTTGGTTATGTTGAATGATATGAACTTGTAATTCGTCGCTCATTTGAAATATGCTACCTCGGCGAGCATCTGAAGCTAATATATACCTCAAAAGGTGTAAACCTTTAGGATGTTATGAAATGACTCATTCTTAACACACCAAGAAATTAGCATTGGTTAATTTGTTGCAAGAATTCTAAATTTGGTGAGTGTTAATCTTCATCAAACGAACAAAAAAGTAGTTAATGTTTAATCAGTTTGGCTAATGCAAGATCAAACTACCAAGATCTAGCCAAAGCTAAGGAGGGAATTTTATTGTCGCAATGTGCCCCCTTATAATTCATCACGGAAAATAGGGAATTGATCTGACCTCATCTTTTTAAGGAATGCATGTTAATGGAAGAAGAAAAGAGAAGCAAATAAATAAATCAAACAATAACACATATACATGATTGAATGGAAATCAAACTCTATTGACATTGTTTGATTCATGATGGCTTTAACTACTTTAATCTCCAAAACTATCACGTAGCGTATGGTATGCTGTAATCAAAGTGGGAATGGAAAAGGTTATTACGGTAAAATGAAAAAATCTTGTTTGTTTACACATTTACAGTGTAATGATTCATTGCAAGGAATTACTCATTACACCATTTTCATTCCTTAGGGGTCCCCTCCTTTTTTTCATTACATCTTGTAATGGAATGAAAATTACAAAAAAGTCAATCATTAATTACCCACATTAAATAAACTTCTTATAATCAATGGCCATTTTAGTCTTTTTTTTCATCAATTCCATTACGTCTGTCTTACCAACTTAATAACATATGAATCATTACATTGCATCATTCATTCCATTACATTTTTTATTTCATTCATTTGATATTTCATTTCGTCCTACCAAACGAACCCCAATGTGATACTTAATAGTAAATACGCAATAACTAAAAATATCTTATCCATCCATAACGATCCAGTTATGATTGAATGCCAACCAAATCTCTACACGTCCACTACTAAAGAAAAGTAATCGACTTTAAAAAACGTGATTTTCCTTAAATAACTTTCCCCAAATCAATTTTTTTAGGGTACGAAATACTAATTAAGTGGGCATTTAGAACAGCATTTAAAACCCCTACTGGATGCATACCATGGCGGGAAAGACTTCAATACGCTATATCCATATCTATATATCTAATGGTGGGGCAAATTCACATGGTACAGAATGGAGGATATAATAAAGGGTTAGTAGATAGATAGGTTATCCAACTTTCCAACTTTATTTACCTAAGTTACCAAACTTTTTTTTTTTTTTTTTTGGTACAAACGGGGTATTGGACTATACGATTTTGACATTCAGGTTAATAAACTTACGAACTTTATTCACCTAAGTTACCAAACTTGTAAAAAGATGAAATTTATGTTACTTAACTTACCCAAAAATATATGTTTAGGTTACTCGGAAAAATATGAGGTGTATGCTACCCAAAAGTCCAGTAACCTAAGTGAATAAAAAAAAAGTTTGGTAACTTAGGTGAATAAAGTTGGAAAGTTGGGTAACTTATCTATCCATAAACCCTATAATAAAACTTTACAACATCAACCAGTTATAAGACTTGTTCAGGCACGAGGTTATAATAAAATAAAAATTAGCTTAAGATTTCAGCTTATATATATAATACATAATAATTTTTGTCATATTTAATTTACAAACGCGTGTAGACATATGTTATCAAAAGTAAAACATAATAATAATAATAATAATAATAATAATAATAATAATAATAATAATAATAATAATAATAATAATAATAGTTCTCGATGTCCCAAGACATTGGAGCACGTGCTGCTGCTCATATCTTTAGTAGGATTAGCTTTTCTATAGCTAGAGGAGTGGGAGCCCAGTTAGTATCTCGGCTTCCCACTAACTTCTTGTAAATCCTATGAGTTTCTAATAAAGTGATGTTTCAAAAAAATAATAAATAATAATAATAATAATAATAATAATAATAATAATAATAATAATAATAATAATAATAATAATAATAATAATAATAATAATAAATTACAAAGCCAGTAATAAGGTCAATTTAACGTA
Source organism: Artemisia annua (assembly GCA_014162995.1). Classification (NCBI taxonomy): domain Eukaryota; kingdom Viridiplantae; phylum Streptophyta; class Magnoliopsida; order Asterales; family Asteraceae; genus Artemisia; species Artemisia annua. The sequence goes on along the minus strand of LBNU01018325.1, from coordinate 43,167 downwards.
ATTTTAGAAGTGAAAAAATAAAAAGATATAAACATCCAAAATGACCTTAGTAACTTTATCAGCAATCTCAAGTTGAACTTCACTGGACTATAGCTCACTACATTCACAATTGGTACATCAAAAGGTTTTCCGCCCATATAATCTTTCAACCTACAACTTGCACAATAAAATATATAAACAACATCAAACAACGGAAAACTAAAAACACCGGAAGAAAAGATCGTTTAACTTTAAAAATTTAAAAGTATAAAAACTCCAATTTTGACTTGTTAATCTCCTCACTATGTCATTCAGGCAAAACGACCATTTCCAAGCAATTTAGAACAATTGTGTGTGAAAAACCGCAACCAATAACTAATGTAACAACAACAGTTTTTCGGGGTTAACAGTCTTTTTGGAGCAATCTTGAACAATGTGTCAGCAAATGCAAACCGATAACTTAATAAACATAGCGCTAACATAATCATAACTTACAAACATCCCCAAACATGAAAATTTCATCAAACTCTGTCAACATTACAAAAAAAATTTTAAAAAAAAAAATCCATTTTTGACCCGTTACAATTGTGACAACAACAAGTTTTTAGGTACAACAACCTTTTCTGATTATAACTTTGAGGTTTTGACATTGAAATTACTAAACTGTGTCTTTGTTACATTTTCTGATGTCTATGCCTCATGGATTAAAACTATGCCTAATTGGCTACTTTAGTTAAAGTTGTAAGATAATGTAAAAGATGTTGTGGTTGACTAAAAAATGTTGTACAACTTATCTTATCTAATGAAACAGATGGAGTAGTCTAATAGGAAAAAATAACTTCTTTTTAGGAGTTACTAAATTAGTTACCTTTACATGAACATTCTCTGTAAGGTATGACTAATAACTACTTAAAAGTAAACTGGAATCACAAATTTTTCTGGCTGAAATAGCATAGGGCATTAGGTTAGACTTCAGATGTGTTGATAACATTGGGAGGGTCTTAAAATGCAATTGTTACAAAATCTAACAGGGTAAGGGTTGTTGTTAGACTACGCCCATTAAATACACACCACTATATTGTCTGTGTGGGCTATCTAAACTCTAGGCCAATTGTTCATGTAGGTTGTTAACTTGATTACCCATATGTGTTTTTTCATTTAGTGCCAATACACCCCACTAAATTAACCAACTGAATTAGCTTAGTTGGCCACCTAAGTTCCTTTTGAAACTTGGGGAGGGGGGTTCCCCGGGTTTGAGTGTAACACCCCCTTTTCGCAAATCGCAACGGATGCTAGATCTGGGGCTATTACCTCATGGATCACAGTCACAATAATAGAAAACGACCCAAAAAGATACGTTTTTAGAAAATAAGTTATCATTCATTAAAATATCATAGTTTTTACAAAAGAAGGTCCTAAAATCTATGTGAAACATAGATTTTGAATGATAACAGGTTCGAAAGTCCTCCAAGTCCAGTGACACTCCGTGCCATAAGTCTGTAATATGCTTAATTACCTAGGATAACATGCTTAAAAGGGGTCAACCTAATGGTTGAGTGAAATTCATAGGTTTAAGTTGTGATGGTTTGAATACAAGTTCGGGTGGGTCAATTGTTACACCCGTTAATGTTGTTCCAAAAATATCACGTCTACTTATTATAATCTTAGAGAGATAAATTGGGTGTGGACACTTTAGAGAAGAGAGAGAAACGAGAAAAACATCATAAAAGTCTGGCATAGATAGATAGAAACACACACCTCATTTCTCATGAGATAGGGGGTATTTATACCCTTACATGTAGCCAAGCATACTATCGCAGGTATACAAGATCTGCTATAGGTATATGTGTCTCAAGTCGTACAATTCTTACACAACACTACTGTTTGGAATTATCTACATCAGTACAAATAGAAGTGAAGACAAGTTCCAACTGATGAAGAAATACAAAGTCATTTAGTACTGGTAGTGATAGGTAGTTTGTACTGCTTATGTCTTATGCAGATTAGGATAAATGTGTAACATGATAAGTATAGAAAAGATCTTATGTATATCCTAAATGTTTAGAAGATTCATTACTTGTAAAGGACTCCTTGTGTCTATAAAAGGAGATCCTAGATTAGGGTTTTCATATATCTCATTAAGTCATTCATACGTATTAGCTTCAAGGTTGAAAACCCTAGTGATATACTTGATCACTCGTATTATATCAATAATATTGAAGTAGTTTGTTTACTCCTTGTTCATTGTTTGCTATTACACTTACACACATCTAATCTTCTAAGTGTTAATTGGTGAATTCCGCTTGCTAGTTAACATACACTCAAAGTATCACTAACACTAAGTAAGGTGTTAAATAGATCCTCACAACTGGTATCAGAGCCAAGTTGCTCGTGATATCAGAGCCAGGTTGCTCATGATATCTAGGGATTCACAAGGTTTTTGAAGATGTATTGGAGCAGTTTTGATGAAGGTTCGATGATCTTTAATGTTTCTGAGGTAATCATTATTTTTTTGGGGTATCGAATTATTCATGGCAAAGTATTAATTGTGTAAATTGTGACTCATCAATTCTGTTCGGCGTATGTGGTCATCTATAAACCTCGTACATATTTAATTCGTTTGTCAACGATTTGTATTATGGAATTAAACATAGCGTTTAATGAGGTCTTTTAACATTATGTAACACATTACTGTTTGAATTTATGGTTGTGATTGGTGGAATTATTTAAAGTCATCATTGATATTGTATTGACGTTGGAAGATACGAAGTGGAGAATTTGGACATTAATTCCTCCTCCTACTGCGTTTAATTGTGATTAGATGTATTACTCTTTATTGATTTATTAATGGTGGGGTTAGAATCATCACGTAGAAAGGTATTATTAAACCTTGTACTACAAATTGATTTATTATCAATTCATTAACTGGTTTTTTTCATATGTGGTTCCTAATGGTTGATGATTATTGATTCTTTGATTGGTCAAGTTTAATAGTGGGTCGAAGAGTACTAATTTATTACGAGTCAGTGCTTTAATTTTATATCTCATGGGAGCAGAATGATTAATATCATGGTTTTGACTGTTGTTCGATGATTGGTTTTCTTCTCACGTGGGTTAGTTAAGATAAACCTCGTACCTTAATGAATGATTTGTCAGTTTGTGAATTGAAGATTGTTATTTTGCAAGTGGTGATTATTATATTAAGGGATGGTCGGTTGCTATTATTTAAGGGCTGTTGATTCAACTGCTAGTTCACATGTTTCTACTGCAGCTTTTAAATATTACTACTGCCAGTTATAACGAGTTCCTGCTGCTGCACTTTATTACTGCTTCTACGTTTTAGTTACTACTGCTACAACGTAAGTTTCTGCTACTCGTTATATTTGTTTTCTACTGTTGCACGTGATTTAGTACTGCTTGATATACATGGTTACTACTGCTACGTTCGAGATAGTGCTAACAGTTTGTATATGGTTATTGGTTCACACACACAAGGAGTTTGGTTATTTGTTTTTAAAGATTTAATGGCTTGTTCTTATTTCTTAATTGGTTACGAAGAAAATTTTTTATCACCTATTTGACGATGAAGTGGAATTACTTGGGTTTGTGTTTTATTATACCTTTTAGCAGGAGGTAACTTGTTTGTGCGTTCAAGATGTGACGAAGAATTGACAAACACTTGAAGGAGTTACGTTCAAGTGATTATTGTCAAGGTATTGCAATCTCCTTATACATTGGTATACGTTTGGAGTCATGTGGTTAGTAGAAGACATAAGACACAAGTTTGGGTTATTCTACTTCTTTATCAAGTTCGTTATATTTAGTTTTCTTCACATGTGATCATTACATAGAGCCTACAGATTTGAAGAATCATGAAGATGATTAACACATTGGTTTCAGGGGAAGTATCTTATTATGTGTTTAATCATTTGATGTTCATGCACCACTGATGCGCGTGATGTGTCGTTGCGGTTTAGCAGTATTAATGCCTACTCAAGTTTTAAATTTATATTTAGCCAACTTATCAATAAAACACACACTTAACGAGGAGTGTACCCATTCAGTATGAATATAATGGTAAGTAGAGTGTCCATTACTAAGAGTGGAACGTATTATCTAGTTCACCTAATCAGTTATTTAATATCCTAAGTTAGTTCTACAGTCTAATCTAACGAAAGGGGGTTCAGCTTGAGAGACTGGCACAGTTTGGTTTTATTAAACAGTAAATAAAGTAATGAGTACAAATCAGCGAATAGCAACCGGTACACAGATAGATAATAGAAGCAGAAGAAGGCCTATCCTGATAGTTAAGCAGCTTGTCACTTGTTTTATTGCTAGTTTTATATGAAGCATATCGTAATCTAATCTGTCTCGTTGGATCTCATTATATCGGCAAGTAAACCCTTAATGATCACTTATGCCTATCCTATTTATCTAAAGACATCAGCCAAATAGGCGAGGAGCAGGTATGGCAACCCACAGGCTCAGCTAGACACAGAGGTTATCAACGTACTAATATAAGTCACCAAAAACATCATCATATAAACTTTAATTGATGGGAAAACAATTTTTAGGGGAGCAGTATGGTGGCCACAAGCCCATCAATCCTGATGAATTAAAGCGTACTATTACAATAAAACAAAACTACTTAATGAATTAAATACATGCAGGACCTTCTTACAGCTCTAATATCTTCGTTTGGGGTGTGTCTTGTGATGCTTGTTCATCTGAATTCGTTTCCTTAGGGTTATGTTGCACATCAAATTCGTATACGTCTTGGGGTACTTATAGTTTCTGTCAGAGAGCACGATGCAGCGCATCACATAGGTAGATGCGGCGCATGTAAACCGTTAATTCCTGCTGGGAAGCGCGAATGATATAAATAGATTATTGGGGGTAACGCCCCCGTTCGATTTGACCGGATAGGCAAACGAACATATACCATGTCGAAACACAAGTGTCTGGGATAAACACTTGCCGGGCCCCTATATATTGAACATGCTTCTAGAGCATGCACACTGTTATAGCTTCGGTTGCATGAACTTAGTGCTAACATAATAGACTATTTTCATATGACATTATATGCGTTGTAATGTTCATATGCTAAACTCATGGTCCAAACTTATGATTTTACTACTTAAACCTATAGACTCACCAGCTTTTTGCTGACTTTTAACATGTTTTCTCAGGTGTTTAATCTGCTTGCTTGTTGCAAGGTATTGGCACGGCAAGGGTCATAGACTATATTCCGAACTGTTTTTACACATGACTATGACTTGTTTGTATGGGACTACTAGACTTATGAACCTTATTTTCTAAACTTGAAACTTTATGTAAACACTAATTATCTTGGATGAATGTAATTTTAACGGAGTATGTATTCTGTTCTTTATTACCTCGTGTTGTGATTTCAATTTAGTAGCACCCCATGACCCGAATGCTTCCGCTATACCAAATTTGGGGGTGTTTGTAACACCCCCAACTCAAATACGGCAGCTATCATGCTGGGGGTATTACACAAATAGAAACCAGGCACATTTATAGCTAACGACCACAACACGGGATGTTTATAAATGTTGCAAAACATATCATTCGAATTACAAACCATTTAGAGTACAAGGACTCTTAAGTCAAAGTAGCATCGGANATGTATGTATATATATATATATATATATATATATATATATATATATATATATATATATATATCTAATAAAATTTTATACTAATATAAAAACACTTTTTATGCTTGAAATATTTTGTAACACCCCCAACTCAAATACGGCAGCTATAATGCTGGGGGTATTATGCAAATAGAAACCAAGCACATTTATAGCTAACGACCACAACACGGGACGTTTATAAATGTTGCAAAACATATCATTCGAATTACAAACCATTTAGAATACAAGGACTCTTAAGTCAAAGTAGCAGCGGAAAAAGTAAATAGAGTTTGCAGCGGAAAATAAACAAAGTTTAGCAGCGGAAGTAACAAAAGACACAAAAGGGTTTTACGAATGACATGCAAATAAAGATAGAAAGATAGTAAAGCTGCCTTGACAGAAATGCCTCTTCAGCCTTAGCCACTCCACCAAGCCCAAAACATCATACTCCAAAGCTAATTATTAATATCATTAGTACCTGAAACACATGCTTAAAAGTCAACACAAAGGTTGAGTGTATCCATAGGTTTAAATAATAAGGTTGAGCACAAGGTTTTAATCATAAGATATGAGCAACATATGCAAATTAAATATCGGGTAATCAAGGTAACAACCAATGTATAGAGGCATCTCTGTGCATATAACATTGTTGATGATGCTAAGCTCATGACACGCAAAACGTTAACCCACAAATCATAGTATCAATATAACCGCGGAATTTCATAATATAATAGTGCCCCCAAGGCCGAGTACTTGCCAATTACCCGGCAAAATCGAATATAGTACACCACAATTTGCCTATCCAGCAAAAGGAGTGGGAGGGTCAATTCCTATAGGCCTATATCCCTATATTCGCGCTCACTCGCAAGTGATTAATTGATGAGACGAAAAGTGTTACGCTTTTAGGGGGTCATTTAAGCCCTAATTCGTATAAATGTGATCAAATATTGCCCTAAATCGTTCCTTTTGTCATTTTAGGTACTTTTGAGAGGAATTCTGGAAAACATGCATATTTGGACGTTTTTGGAGCATAAAAGTGAAGAAAACGACAAAGTCTCAAAGAAGCAGGAATTACAACCTGACGGCGTCAGGAGTCACAAGGTGACGCCGTCAGCAAGGATGACAAAGGAGTGGAATTCAATTATCAAACGACAGGCCAGAAAGATTTCAAGGTTTAAAACCCGACGGCGTCAGGTGTTGGAAAACGTAGGCCGTCTGGTGTTAAGTTAAAGAGAGACAGCCCAGAAGGATTTACAAGCTGACCACGTCCCAAATGGATCTAGGCCATCCGAGAACCCTAATGTCGGCGAGGTGACGGCGTCAGAGCCTATAACCTGACGCCGTCCGAACCTATTTTTCTATATATATTTTCCAAATTTTCATTCATTAGGGTGGAACTTTGTGGAATTTTGTGGAGAACTTTTAGGGCAAACCCTAAAGACAAATTTTCTGTGACTTTTAGGGTTTCCAACCCTTGGAACCCTAGTGCTTAATCAAGATAAGTCTTCACTTTAATTCAATCAATATGTCTATGTGTTGGCTGTCTATCTATCTTGCTTGTCTTTTGATTAACATGAGTAGCTAAATTCTCTAGTGTTTGCTTAGATCTAATAAACCTAACTATTGATTATTGGTTAATTGGTGTGTGTTGTTGTTTGTTGGGATGATTGTTTCATCGATGTTAGGCTCAAGAAAACTGGCCAACCTCCTTTATGGTAATGTGTTTGAACGTCTTGGGAAACATGTATTCAATGCATACTAGGCTATTAAGGTAGTATTTAACACATGAGCCACTGTTTAAAACCCCTATGGTTGTGTCGTGCATGGCATAGGGCGAGATAAGAGCTCATAGAATTGGAGAGATATGTATGCCACTCCATGAGTTATTAGGAATACACCATTCATCCACACAAGTAACACATATATCAATTAACCGGTAAAAGATAGTTAGGGAGTAATGAAATCTAAGTAAACACAAGTTTCTCCATATTGTTTTCATAACCACAATAGTTTAGATATTTATTTTATTTTAATTTGCATAAGTAGTAAACTTGGGTTAGTTGACTAGCAACTAATTCCGCCCTTCCTCTAAAAACCGAGATTTTACTTGCTTTCTAAAAAATATAAAAATACAAAAAGAATCTTCCTTCCACCCTTAGACCTATTAGAGTAGCTTTTCTATCCTAACGAACACTATTCCCTGTGAGAGAACGATCAATCCCCCGTACTTACCACTATCCTATACTACATCGGTCAGGTACACTGCCTGGTGGGGTTGTAAGCCTCTTGAGATCCCTCGAGAGGTAAAACTTGTTGTAAGGTCACAAAACCACGCATCAAGTTTTTGGCGCCGCTGCCGGGGAATAGTTATTGTTTAGGTAGAATTTTTATTTCTTTAGGTCTACTCACTAGATTCCTTTCTAGGGAGATCTTTATTTTATTTTTCTAGGATTCCTTTAGTCTATCTTTTTCTTTGTGTGTTTGTTCGGAATTTCCATTGACTCTTCCGTTCACCATTATTGAGAACGCGAATCCACCATACCACCAACCACGTCATTCACCCACTCTAAATGACATCTTGATGTTCAAACAACATCAAGATGAACCTATCTATGATGCATGGACCCGTTTTAAATATTTACTCCAAAAAGTCCCTCATCATAGCTTCGATCTATGGTCCCAAATTGAAATATTTTACCATCGTGTCAACCACTATACCAAAATGGACATTGACCATACCGCAGATGGGGACCTTTGGGGATTAAGTGCTGAAGAAGCATGGGAAACCATAGAAGATTGTGCCCAACTCGCTAAAAAGATGGACAACCCAACAAGCTTTGTTACGGATCAATTAATAGCAAGTTTGAGGGAACAAGCCAAGAGCTTGTTTGGGGATAAATTATGGAAGGATGTGGTAAATAACATAAGCCCACAAAGTACCCCACAAGTCCTACCATCAATTGAGGAATACACACTACCCGTGACTTACCCGGAAGAAGTAGAAGAGACTATAGGAACCCCGATAGAGGTAGAACCTTTGAACCAAACACAACTAGAGGAATAGTGATCACAACCTTACTCTCAGTTCTAGGGAATTTCCTAGTTTTGATGAACCGGAGCCTCAACCAAAACCGTTGCCTAATCTTCCATCTTTAGATGTGAATTTAGGAATTGAAAAAGGTCCCGATCCACCCATCAAACAATGTAGTCCGGGTAATGTTAAGATTAAGGTAGTAGACTCTAGGCCATGTGGAGTGGAAGCTAATATAGGAGTGAACCATGACCTTACATACTTACATCACCCATTCATGATTGATCACAAGAAACATTATGGGTTTAAACCGGGTTTATTAGGCCAAGATGGATTTCCTACTAGGAGTCTCTCGAAGTTGATAGAAGATGATCCCTTTCTAGGAGAAAACTTTAATTCACTCATTGACCCAATTGAACTAGGTAAGGTTATGATTATAGGATCCCACATCTTTGAGCATATAATTCATCCACCACTCTTTCCTCACGTGGCATACTTCCACCGAAATGGTGTGTATCGCTACTTCCACCCGCACTTAATCCTAAGTGTAGGGAAAACCTCCCCTATTTCCGTTAAATAAGGGTAGAGTCAGGCTCGTGACTCGAACAAAAACAAGCGCTTCTTGGGAGGCAACCCATGCTTTGTGTGTTTTGTTTGTTTGTTTATTTGATTTTATTTGTTTCCGTATGTAAGTTATATTTCTTGTTATTGATTCATGCTTCAAACTAAATTGTGAAAATGCTTTATTTTGTTTTTAACTTCGTCTTAACTACATATAAAGGTATTTTGCAAAAGATAAGTGTAAGGGAAATCTAAATAGGTTAATATAGAACGAATGAACATGAATCATAACAACGAAATTAGCTTACATATTAGTACTTGTTTGAGTCAAATGCTTGTATCGAGCCATAATGAATTTCTGCAGGAATTCCAGGAAGTAAGATCTAGTTTTTCCAGAATTTTTCCCGGAAGCTTAACATGAGAATTCTGTCAGATCATTCTGACGGCGTCAGGGTTAACACCTGACGGCGTCAGGTTAAAATTTTCTGCAATTTTTGAAAGTTTTGTATTTTTCCGGAAACCTAAAAGGTTTTGTCAATCCTTTAACTTATAATCTCCATGAATTCTGCAATATATTCATTCCACAAGCATTATATCTTATTATATAGATTATACCGCCGATTTTACGCGAGGTTGGCCTTTATCTTTTTCAGGATTAACAGGTTATTTTGGACAAGAAGACGTTTATTATTTCGGAATGGAAGCTTTGAGCGTTCGTCTATCTTGGAAGAAGATCTAACCATGTTACTTCACTATCCACAACAAACGATTCAGGGGAGTATTTGATTTCATTCTTTCATCTTATTTACTTTTACGTCTTCTATTTGAACATCGGAGACAATGTTCGGTTTAAGTGTAAAGGGGTAAATGAAAGCACCGTTGAGAATACACTTATGCTTGTTGTTTTGCTTTGTTTGATAGCTAATTTGTAATAAAACCAAGAGAAATGTTTGTTAGGGCAATTTTAGCGCCAATTTAAAATTTTTTACAACACTTAGAAGTGAAACCTTGATCTTAATGAGCGTCTCATGGATAGGAAATTGTATGACTAGCACAAAACCGTACCACTAAAAAATTTTCCACCCCAAATATGTGAGGTTCGCCCCTAGAATTGGTAGGAAAAGCACCCATCTTTGGGTCTATGATGTGAGTACCGGTAGCATTTAGATTCTAGAACTTGCGTTAGGACCATCTCAAATCCACAAGTGAGACTACATTCGTGTAGTTAAGATCTACTACATGATAAGAGGCATTAGGATTAACCCATTGTTTTACACCCGTGCTTTTGTTATAATTACGTTGGCTACATTGGTCAAGTAATTCTCCCACACCCTTTGCGTTGTATCCACTTTTGGTACACGATACCCCTAGTACACCCCTCCGAGTCTATCCTTTCCTTTTTAACCTTTGAGCATCTTACTCAAAGTGAGAATTTGTTACACCCCACTAAATGTACACCCAAATCGCCTTAGCCTACCTTGTATGCACTCACCTTTGGTGCATTATTGTTAAAACATTTGTTAAACCCTTAGTTAATTATCCGGTCAATTACATGGTTGCTAAGTTAAGTCATATCCTTGTACATATTGTTTTGGGACGATTGAGACTCATGGGTAAAGTACTAGTGTAATGGAGTAATGGGGAAGAACAACATTATTACCCCCATACGTGCTAAATAATTTAAAAGTACTCCAAGTTTTTTGATTATTCTAATTCGAGTCATTAGAATAGTGATTGTAAAGTTATGTAAAGATCCAAGTGTAAGGGGAGTTCAACTCCCCTATGATGTATTATTTTGGATGGTAGGGCAAGAGTGTATGAAAAAAAAAATCAAGAAAATACAAAAAAAATGTGAAAAAGAAAGAGAAAAACATACGGACTACCATCCCGTTTCCTTTTATGTTCTTTTTAGTTCTTTGTTATTTCATTTTTAGATTAAGATTGAGTTGAGTCTTGACTTATGCAACGATGTAGAGTGCATGTATTTGATCATGATAATTAGCTTGCCACCACTAAATACCCCTTATTCCAACCAAACCGTGTTATCATATCCCTACACCTTACGTTACAACCCTTTATAAAGCCCTCTTTGATAATTTCTCTTAGGTGCTTACGCCTAGTGGAGGAGTAATTGATCCTTTCCCAAGCCTATGGTAATCTATTTGCTATGACAGGTAGTGAGTGTTATTTTCCGTTTCCATTTATGAGATATAAACTTTATGACATTTGAGAGATGTGAGAATCCAAACACTATTTGTGAGGTGCTAGTATATGACTTCCGTGCTTATTATGATTAGGTTCTAATGACTATTTGTTGTAATTACTTTTATATTCGTGTTAAATGACCCCTAACTCATATTTTGATTGGAATAAAAGCTCATTTGCTTGAGGACCAGCAAATCTCAAGTGTAAGGGTAGATGAGACGAAAAGTGTTACGCTTTTAGGGGTCATTTAAGCCCTAATTCGTATAAATGTGATCAAATATTGCCCTAAATCTTTCCTTTTGTCATTTTAGATACTTTTGAGAGGAATTCTGGAAAACATGCATATTTGGACGTTTTTAGAGCATAAAAGTGAAGAAAACGACAAAGTCTCAAAGAAGCAGGAATTACAACCTGACGGCGTCAGTAGTCACAAGGTGACACCGTCAGCAAGGATGACAAAGGAGTGGAATTCAATTATCAAATGACAGGCCAGAAAGATTTCAAGGTTTAAAACCCGACGGCGTCAGGTGTTGGAAAACGTAGGCCGTCTGGTGTTAAGTTAAAGAGAGACGGCCCAGAAGGATTTACAAGCTGACCACGTCCCAAATGGATCTAGGCCATCCGAGAACCCTAATGTCGGCGAGGTGACGGCGTCAGAGCCTATAACCTGACGCCGTCCGAACCTATTTTTCTATATATATTTTCCAAATTTTCATTCATTAGGGTGGAACTTTGTGGAACTTTGTGGAGAACTTTTAGGGCAAACCCTAAAGACGAATTTTCTGCGACTTTTAGGGTTTCCAACCCTTGGAACCCTAGTGCTTAAT
>LBNU01018325.1:7288-30789 GCA_014162995.1 Artemisia annua | reverse complement strand
AGGGTCTTGCATGGCAAGGCAAAGCTACTTAGCCGGACTCGTACGTGATGCTGGTGGTTTTGGTGACCTTACAACAACAGGTTTTACCTCTCGAGGGATCTCAAGAGGCTTACAACCCCACCAGGCAGTGTACCTGACCGATGTAGTATAGGATAGTGATAAGTACGGGGGATTGATCGTTCTCTCATAGGGAATAATGTTCGTTAGGATAGAAGAACTACTCTACAAGGTCTAAGGGTGAAGGAAGATTCTTTTTGTATTTTTATATTTTTTAGAAAACAAGTAAAATCTCGGTTTTGAAGGAGTGGGCGGAATTAGTTGCTAGTCAACTAACCCAAAATAACTACAATTGCAATTGAAAATAAAATAACTAAAACTATTGTGGTTGTGAAAACTTATATGGAGACAAATGTGTTTACTTAGATTTCCTTACTCCCTAACTATCTCTTACCGGTTAATTGGTATGTATATTAATTGTGTGGATGAAGGGTGTATTCCTAATAACTCATGGAGTTACATAATCATAGGGATTGTAAACAGTGGCTCATGCGTTAAATACTACCTTAATAGCCTAGTATGCCTTGGCTACATGTTTCCCAAGATGTTCAAGCAGGTTACCATATAAGGAGGTTAGCCAGTTTTCTTGAGCCTAACATCGATGAAACAATCACCCCAACAAGTAATAACACACCAATCAACCAATAATTAATAGTTAGGTTTCATTAGATCTAAGCAAACACAAGAAGAATTTAGCCTAGCATGTTAATTGAAAGACAAGCAAAAGATATAATTAACCAACACATAGATATATTGATTAAATTAAAGTGAGGACTTATCTTCAATTGAACATGAGGGTTCCAAGGGTTGGAAAACCCTTAAAATTACTGCAAAATCGTCTTTAGGGTTTTGCCCCAAGATGTACCAAAAGTTCCACACTAATGAAGGAAAATTAGAAAAGTATATATAGATTTTACATTCTGACGGCGTCAGGTTATAGGTCCTGACGCCGTCAGCTCGTCGCCACTAGGGTTCTCGGATGGCCTAGATCTACTTCTGACGCCGTCACCTTGTAAATGCTTCTGGACCGTCACTCTTTAGCTTATAACCCGACGACCTACATATTTAACACCTGACGCTGTCAGGTGTAAATGTCCAAAATCTTTCTGGCCCGTCATATGTAAATTAGTTTCACTCTTTTGTCAACGTTGGCTGACGGCGTCACCTTGTGACTCTGACGCCATCAGGTGTAAATTCATCTTCTTTTGAGACTTTGTCGTTTTCTTCACTTTTATGCTCCAAAAACGTCCAAATATGCATGTTTTCCAGAATTCCTCTCAAAAGTACCTAAAATGACAAAAGGAACGATTTAGGGCATTATTTGATCACATTTACTCGAATTAAGGCTTAAATGACCCCTTAAAACCATAACACTTTTCGTCTCATCAGTCAGGAAAACATACCAATCAGGAAAAGCATACCAAAAATACTTGTGCTCAGAAAACATTTAAAGCATGTATCTCACCCCATGGGTTTATAAACATTTAGAAGATAAAAAGCGGGGCTATGAATCACACCTTAACAATAGCAGGAAACGAGATATATCAACCAATCAAATAATGCGTCACAGCAAATAATCCTCAGCACAACCTAGGCAATATAATATCATAACTCAACATTGGTACTCGAATATCTCAATAAACGATGCTTGAATAAAGTTTTATTATCCAATGGCGTTTGAAAGAAAATAGTTTTCAAAAAGTCTCATGTGGAAGAAAGACAGAAAAGAATGAGTCGGCGAAACGACCAAATACGCAAGAAAGACGAAAGAATACCTCGAAGAAAGTTGTCGAAAACAAAATGGAAAGAAAAGAAATAAAAATGAAGACACACTCAAATAAATAATAACATGCTAATAACGAGTCTCGGTTTTAGCCATTTTCCCAAAATAACGTTGTAATAAAAGGGTTTTGAAATAAATAGTAGTTGGTAAAATAGTTTGAAGTTTATAAAGAGTTTTACGAAATTTCGGCATGACCTGCCCGTTTATAGAACGTTTCCCAAGTCAACAACTCTTTTTATTTAACAACGCTAACATTTTATAAATAATATGATTGGATATATCATTTACGTAGTCCATTAGTTGTTTAGGTTTATCGACCATTTTGTATTGTTCGGGTTCCAGGTACGTTAAGATCTTTACAGGCCTAACGTACCCTACCGTCTCATGTACCAAAGGGTCCATAACGTCCAAATAACCATGGCCGCAAATCCAATACGTCCAATTCAAGCTCACGATATAACATCACAAATATAATAATACGGATCCAAGTCCGGTATCCAAATCCACTTAACTATGTCAATTGTATTTTAGGTTTCATAGTTTTATTATTCTCGTTTATTATTATTACCGTTTCTAAACTAATAACAATGTCCCGAGACTAAGTTAACCGAATCCCGAAACAATCACAACAACAATAACGACACTTCAACTCCATAAATCAAATCCAAAACCAAATCCGAAACCATAAACCATAACCCTCGGCTTAATCTAAACGCAACCAATTCAATCCCAACAATTCCAAACACTACCTAATCTAAATCCAAACAACCAAAACATCAACAACATCAACATACCATCACTCACCCACCACCAACCGTGTCTCGGTGGTGGTGGTTCTCAGTTGTTGAGACAAACCAAACCAAACGGACCCTCGATAATCACAACAACAATAAAAATATATACTCCCTCGTCAAAAATAATCAAAAACAACAATAATACAACCACAAAACCTCACCGAGTCACGAGTTGACTCGGTGAGTCCACTCCGAGTCGCGGTCACGAGAACAAAACAAGAATCCACACAAGTTTTTATCACCAAAACATTTAATAAAAACATTTTCATAAAAGAAAAACAAATAAAATTCGGTTTAATAAAATTTATAAAATTAGGGTTTCGAAAATAATGAAAAATAAAGATGAAGGAGGTGTGTGGGGTGGTTTACCGGTGGTATAAATGGTGTGGGAAGGTGGTGGTGGCTCTCGGTGGTGGTCGGCAGCAGGTGGGGTGGCGCGTGGAGGTGGTTACGAGGTGTTTGGGGGTGCGTGCGTAGTACGGGGGGTGACGGGGGTGTCCCGATCTATCAAATGGTGTAAGAAAATTGGGTGGCCGGAAAAATTATTCCGGTGGCTGGAATTTAGGGGTGTCGCCGGCGAGTAGAGAAGAAAGAAGGAGGGAGAGAGAAAAGTTGAGGTGTGTGTGTGTGTTTTATTAGTGTGAAATGAATAAATAAATGGTTAGATGGGGTATTTATATGAATAAAAGTTCAGGGTAAGTTGGTTATTAATAGAAGTGTAGGGTAGGTTATGTAAAATAACTCAAGGGACCAACTTTGCCAACGTATTAAACTTCTCGCGTAAACGCTTCGGGGCTCAAACGACATAGCAAACGGACTCGAAAAATTACGAAACTTGCGCCATTGTTCACGAAATAATTTTTTCAATAAAATCAAGCATAAACTTCAGAGTTTTTCTCAAACTCAAAATAAATCAAATAATTTGGCAAATGCAATACAATTCGAGTTTTCTAGGTTGTGCTGAGTCAATCAAGGAATAAATTCTCGTTTCTAAATATATCTCACGCTTCTCAAGCCCAATTTAACATGCATTAAAAGATTAAAGGTATTTCAGGTACTAAAATATAAGTTTGGCTAGAAATAAATTTTAGGAAAAGTACCAGGTGTTAGATATTTTTTTTTGCCAAAAATATATATATTTAAATTTAAAAATATATATATAAATAGTGTAATTCAAGTACAAAATTCGGTTTTCGGTTTTGACCCATAACCGAATCGAACTTCGGTTCGGTTCTCGGTTCGGTTCGGTCATAGATATTTTTGGTTCGGTTCGGTTTTCGGTTATGACCCAAAAAAAATTTTTAACCGAACAACCCGAACCGAATAAGCCGATTAACCGAGAACCGAACCGATAAATACCCCTAATCCCGATTATGATTCATTCAATGCAGATACATTTACATGGTATCACAGCCTTTTAAGATCTTCTCTTACAAACATCTCCAAAACCCTAATTCACTAGAATTATGTATCACAAAATAAATTTCCTTGCATACTGTCGTCCCATTATCCTCCAACATCAATTATAACTCCATCATTACTACTGTCCCATTATGATTAGTTTTTTTTTTTTTTTTTTTTTAAAAAAAAAAAAAAAAAAAAAATCATTCATCCCATGCACGTACAACTTTTACCAGTATTAATTTTCCTTGCATATTACTATTTTCACACGATCCTCTTTTCCTAAGTTTTTCTCCATAAACAAACCTTCATCTCATCATATCACACGTTTGTACACATAAACAAATGTCTATATCCCACATTCCCACACCCATATAATATACTACATCTCCTATTCATCATGGTCAACACGACAACACATACATCCTCCTCCCATCACTACCCTCTCCAAAGCAGATAAGCTTCTAGCCGTCCCCTCGATTCCACCCTCGTCCCGGTAAACTCTATTAGAAACTCCCACTAAAATCAATACGGAAATCATTGAAGAAGATTTAATAACCAAAAAAAAAAATTACACAAAATCAACTTATGAAAAAACCGCCCAAAAACTGAGGCATAAATCTTGAAAAATCACAAATCCTATGCAATGGTAAAAATCAATATCCGAAATTTAGTGTTGGTGTAGGTTGGTACAGGTTGCGGAATTTGTGGCCCGCAGATGTCCCAATGGTGTTAGCCGTAAGTGGTGGGAGTGGTGTAGACCCGCAATGGTGTTGATATAACATATAATATGGTGTTGACCGTTGATGGGATGGAATTTCAGTAAGAGATGGGTTGTGATGGTTTTATTTTTAGAGACGACTAACTTAGGTTTAACAAGGTCGTCCATCAATTTTTAAAATTTTTGAAGGCCCTGGACAAAATTACCTAATGAGGCCTTTCGAGAAGGAATGTTATATATAAAGTATCACCATTTATAAGATATAATGCAACTAGTTATTTAAATGTTCAACATATTACTCATTTAAGATATTTCTCATCTAAATACTGCTTTCTTCGTGAAAAATATTTGTACACATGCATATAATTGTTAACGGGTTGGGGCTTGCACACCCTCAAATACGACCCTAAGGTTTAGTCAAAGAAATAAGAGGTGAATATTGTGGCGGTGGACAGTGGTGATGGAGACGGTGGAATGACGGTGGTGGTGGAGGCGGTGGAAAGATATGGTGGCGATGGTTGCCTGGTAAATTCAATAAAGAGAGAAAGAGAGATAGGTGTGAGACTGTGAGAGTGGTTGTTTTTTTTAGAGAAAGAGAGACGTTAACCATATATGAGAGACGAAGGAAATGACTATCATTGCACATGAGGGGTTTTAACGGGTAAAGATAACGATTGTTAGAGATAGGGATGAACCGTGTTACCAAACTTTATTATAAGGATTGTTCATGCAAAAAAAGGTTGAGGGACTGCAGTAGGGGTTTGGCCCAAACTACAGGGACGAACAGTGTAATTTATTCTTCTAGAAATTTAACAAACAATATATTATTTTGGGAATGTGAATTATAATACCCTTGTTGTGCTGAGTTCAA
The DNA here is from genome assembly GCA_014162995.1 of Artemisia annua. Lineage (NCBI taxonomy): Eukaryota > Viridiplantae > Streptophyta > Magnoliopsida > Asterales > Asteraceae > Artemisia > Artemisia annua. The sequence continues at coordinate 25,162 of LBNU01018325.1, read as the reverse complement.
TTTACATAGATTCATATCTCTAAGACCCAAAAATGATAAACAAGAAATGGGCAGAAAGAATGGGTTCTATGGTTTTCCTTTACACATATTGAGTGAGTCACTCTCATAATGTAAATTACATGTGGCAAAAAGGACAGCTATAAAAAATCATACGTATATTTTCCTTACTATATGTCATGAAATAACCGATGATTTGAATGCAATGATTTTGAGTATCTCTTCGTGTAAGCTGCTATTCGATACAAGAATGCCACTCTGCGGGAATAGTGACTTCCTTTCAGCTTGATCTGCAGCAAGATCAAGTTGATCTCCATTCCAATCAGTAACCTGTCACAGCAGTCTTAAATGTAAGCCATGAAAGAAAAAATACATACACTTGTAGTATAATCCAGCACAAAGCCATATGATTTCTATGTTTAAAAGGAAGTTATTTCGAGTACCTTTCCTCCCGCTTCCTGCACGCATATCACTCCAACGGCATGATCCTAGACCTATGTCAGAAACGGAACGAATCCAACTTTTTGTTCTTTCAAACTTTTCTCTCTAATAGAATATACAATTGATTTGTCATTTTACAGTCAGCCTAATGATTGTATCTTGCATGGTTTAAGGAGAAATAAAGACATGACTATAGAATACAGGACCCACATATAGAGTAAATATGCAGAAATATAGGAAGTTAGTTTCATATATTCGTGTAAGCATGTAATCTCGATACATTGCTCCAGTTTGAAGACACCGAAACCTCAAGGACCAAAGTTGCACGTTATAAACATTATAACCGTTTTGGCGGTTATGTTAGTTATTAGTTAGTTATTTCCAGAAGTTAGTTATTAACCAAAAGGTGTGATGTTGGCTTGTACCTGTTCGAAAGAAGCAGAACCAACACAACCTTAGCGAAACATTGCAATGGTTCATGGTAACCATTCGCAGCCTATATATACATGAACATATGTACCGAAATGAATGTTAGAAAGATATACAAGTTATCTAGTTTTACACTTTGCAATTTCAATCTCTCTTACACTTTGGGACAAACATTTGGCATCAAGAGCCACCAGTTTGAATTCTCGTTACCATTCAGAACCTTTCGCTAACCTCCAGAAAACGTTCGTTACATAGTTTCTGCAAACAAAAACCTTAACGAAAACTTTTTCTTTCGTTCTTCCAGAACCAAGGAAACTTTCGTTAACATCCAGAATCTACAGAAACATTTCGATATACTTTCTGAAAGAACCTAAACCTTAACGAGACACTCTTGTTTCAGAAACCAAAGGAAACACGACTGAAATTTATTTTCAGGACCCAAGACGCATCGTTCATTAATTAGGACGCTGCCTAGATAACTTTAGAACGCAAGGAAAGTAGTGCACGACCGTACTTGTGTAGAAATTGCATTCGTAGAGGCACCAAACGAAGTGGTGACTCGTATTTGTTTGTGTTGGCTTGGTTTTGAACGCGACAACTTTGTACAAATATCTTTGTTACATTTTGTTGGCCTTTCAAGTATCATACAACAAAACAAATCAAACCTCTTTGTCGCGGACAAAGGTGAGAAGAAAAAACGTACGTTTGATAAAGAAGAAAAAGAAATCGTTGGCTTGGAGAAAGAAGGTATACCGAATAAAGGAAACAATCGAGGATTGTTTTGGAATAACATATACAATATTAGACGCGGTGTGGAACAAGAAGGAAAAGAAATATTGTAGATTGTTGTACAAGCAACGAAGGGCAAACAAGGACATCACTTGTTGGCGATACAAAGACAAGTAACACTTGGTCTTTTTGAAACAAAATTTACCGCGGGTAAATTGTTGTTTGGTTGTGTTTACCGAGACACAAAAGGAGAAAAGGAAAGAACAACGTGGTACAAACTTGTGGAACATTGAAGGAAAAACTCGTGTGAAATTCACACAAGGTCACAAATCAAATCTCAAAACTTTCGGATTTCATTTCATTTTTAGTATAGATTTATAGTTTATACTATTAGAAGTCCATAGTATTTATTAGGATTTCCTAGAACTATTACTTGTTCCCGTAGTGTCAAGTAATATCACACAAGTTAGAATCCCTACACATACAAGAAAGTGAAGATTATAAACACTTCCAAGATGCCTGGTGATAATGAAGGAACCAGTAACAACGTAGTGAAACCCATAACACCCTTTGCACAATATCAATGCCCCAAACTTAAAACCACAAACTATACGGTATGGGCAATCCAAATTAAGGTCATCTTAGAGGCACATGGATTATGGGAAACTATAGAACCTAAGGAAAATATGCAAGTAGATGATAAAAAGGACAAGGCAACACTTGCCCTCTTTTATCAAGCATTGACGGAAGATGTAATCTTACAAGTAGCTAGTTGCAAAACTGCTAAAGAATTGTGGGAATCATTGAAAATGAGACACGTTGGAGAAGAAAGGGTGCAACAAGCACGCCTACAATCATTGATGATTGGATTTCAGACTCTTCAAATGAAGGAGGATGAAAGTGTGGATGCATTTACAGCCAAATTGAATGGCTATGCCACGAAAGCAACTTAATTAGGAAAGACTTTGGATGAATCACTAAAAATAATATATTAAACTATGTGAAAATTATATAAAAGTGCTTATATCAAATTGATTGGAGAAATGTGATGTTGTATTAAGATCTCCATATTATTTGATGTTTACATAGAAAGTGCAATCGAAGCACATGTGGTCATAAACTAGACTTTGTGAGCCAAGATTGGTATAGTAATTGGCATGACCGGTTGGACCATCCCGGGGCAATGATGATGCGAAATGTATAGAAGAACCATACGTTTCTTCAAAGATAGATTTGATTGTTCTCAGAGGAAGTTAATTGTTCATCTATCACCACCAAATTAAAGTAAGGATTTCATCCTATAAAGTTTTGGAAAGAATATAACGGGGATGTATGTAGGCCTATACATCCGCCATGTGGATCATTTTGAGTTTAAAATCGATGCATCGTCAAAATGATCATCAAATACGCAACCTAAAGTTAGCGTGATTAGTGGCTCTACTTATAAAATGTGAGCACGGTTTTCCAAATTAAATTATTGAGAATGGTGGTGAATACTTCCAAGTATTGGGCGATTATTGGAATAAGTGTTGAACATAAAAGTAGCCCATGTTCATACACGAATTGCTTTTGTTGAAACATTACAAACGTTTTCAGTTGATTGCAAAGCCAATAATATTATGAGAACAAAAGTATTAGTTTATGGGGCATGTTATAAAATATGAATTCGCATCTTGCCAGCAATTTATAATGAATCCTCCCCGTTAGAATGGTTTTTGTCACAAACCATATTTCCCATGTGAGATTTTGTAATTGTGCAAAATGGGATGTTGAAATTGATAATTCATTCAGAGGGAGAGATTGAGCAGCAGGAAATTTAGAATGAATTATAATGTTGATCCTCACACGAATATGAAATGAGACAATTCGTTTATCAGATCTAGTAATTACCAGACAAGTTTAGTGACCTAAATTAAGTGACTAGATCATACGCTGCTAGTGCTCCATTTATAATGTGTGTCCCAACATTAAAACTAATGATTGGTAGTAAGTCTATGACACGTCTGCAGCGTGATAGACTAATCGATTCCGAATAAAAGTCCTCGAATAAAGAGATAAAATGGAGCAATTAAGAAAATTAAGATGGTCGAATCGAGGTAATAAAGACCCTATAATATTCTCTTAAAGAGAAACTAGACATGAAGGTTATTGAAAACCCCGGGTACGTAAAAAACTTTGAGATCTCAACAAATGATATAATATAATGTCTAGTAAAGTGTGGAATCGAAAAGAACTAAAAACGACGTCGATAATATTGTATATAGTAATGCGCATGATAAATACAAGGTGAGGATCTTGGATATCTGCAAGAAGTGCGGTTTTATAAATGAATGGCCAATGAATGTAAAGACATTAATAACTGATGAAAAGATTAATGTTATGTCTGGCAGTATGAGAAATAAGAATGCGTCTAACATGATAATACAAGAGCTCATTTTATGTTGAGATTCTTTAAGGAATATAGAATGAATAAATCACGTGTTATGATTAGTTAGTTTTTGCAAGAGATGTGGGTTTATATTTTACTAACCCATCAAAACAAGTTTAGTTAGTTTTGCAGATGCAGGATATATGTTTAAGTTACCATGATCGGTCTCAAGTTGGATATGTTTTCACAAGTGGCAGCACTATTTCCTAGCATTTGATAGAGCTTACAATCGCGGCTACTTCCTCAAACCATACATCAATTCTGGAAAGGAGATACCAACTATTGCATGTTAATAATGTAGTATGCTTTGCCATATTCAAGAAATGTTACATCAAAGGCGACAAGACACTTATCGTTCAAGTGATTATTTCGTTGGCCTATTTACAAGATATCAAGTGATGTAGTTATCAGAGGGAGATAATACGCGCTGCACTCTTTTTGTCCTTAGTTATGGTTTTGTCCCACTGGGTTTTCCTAACAAGGTTTTTAATGAGGCAGCATTTTCCAAGCGTATTAAGAATATGGACATCCAAGAGGGAGTGTTATGGATAATTATTAGTGGATGTCCATATAACCCATAAGAGGCCCACGACCCAGTTAGTTATTAGGGTTTTTACCCTATTGTTATTTTATATATACCCCATGTATCTCAGACATTATAGATCAATTGAAGAATATTTTTATTCCTTTAATCTTGTTTATAACAGTTTTCTGTTTTCTCTGAATTTTTTTCTAGAAAAAACTTTTATTTTTCTACAACTAAACGCAACCATTCTTAAAAAAATAAAAATAAAATAAAATAAATCCAAATCAAGACTTTAGGGACTATTTACTCAATAAACTAAAAGAACAAGGTCAAAACTAAAAAGCTAAAAAACCGGTGAGAATGACAAGTATAACCCGACCCGTTTAAAACGCTCATCAGTTATCACTCACCAATTTATAAAAAAGTTAAAAAAAAAAAAACCCAAATTTGAAATTTTTATAAGCTACTGTTATTTGTTAAAATTAAACAAAGATTTACTGCAGTTGAGTTAAATGGGTCGACCACCAAGTAATGGCGGCCCTTCGTTTCGATTTACTCCGCCTGAGGTAATTCTCTCTTTTTTTTACCCTTCTTTATTATGGTTTTATTTTTGCTAAAAGTATTTTTTTTTTAGGATTTTGTTTAGTTGTGATTAATGGGTTTGTTTTGTTTTGTTTTGTTTTGTTTAAGGTTGTTGTGTAGAGGTTGATATTGTTATTAGTATTGTTTATTTGACCTAAATATGGAAAATTTAGAATTTTATTGGTTTTTTTAGCTAAGTGGAAATATGGAAATGTGTGCTTTTTGATTTAGTGATATAAGGAGGGTGGTCGAATGGCGTTATGAAAGCGTTTATGTGATACGGAATAATTAGAGTGAGGTGGCCGTAGGAGATGGTATTTTTTATGTGTTGATTAAAGTTATGAAATTTGTGAGTATTAGATGTTTTACGAGTGTAGAATGACTAGTAAATAATCAGAGTTAGTCTTGCTGTATAGCTTAACTGTCATCAAGGTGGCCTAGTGGTTAGGCGGCTCATAGGTCTCAGAAGAGACCCGGGTTTAAACCAACATCTTGGGATGGCTAGGGAAGAGTCTGTAAATGGTCACGGGAATACTGGTTAAAAAAGGCTCAACTTTTCCCGGGTAGCTAGAACAAGGATCCTAATCCGTTTACGGTTTAGTCTTTTTGTAGCTACTATTAAACGGATTATATGACCCCTGGAAAATCTAATTATCTGCCACTTGAAAAATGGAATAGTTAGTAGTTACATAATGCGTATAAACACAATGCCGAACACCTCTTTGAAATATGCAGAATCGATAACAAGTGTTGCCCTTTTCTTTTACTAAAAACAATTGAATCAAGTCTCGAACCTGCGTGCTTATGAAGTATGGTCTACATCTATAATGGTAATAGTGATAAAAGATTATCTCAATAATGTTACAATGGAACCTTTTACATAACAAAAGGGTTCTCGTACATCTTTGTTCTTGATAAGATGTATGCAACTTGCCATACATATTCTTTATAAGAAGTCGGTACTAGTAACTATTTTTTTTTTGTTAAAAGATTGCTGAGATGGAAGCCATCTTGCAAGCAAACCAGATTGCAGTGCCCGAACGACAAATTCTTGTTTCCCTAGCGGAAAAATTCAGGTATATTTTAAATGACATATAATCTAAGATAGCGATTAAGTTTTTGTGCATTTTTTGCTATCATCGTCATTAAATGTCACATGGTTATTCTGTGTGTAGTGCGACTGAAGAGCGTAAAGGAAAGATGGAAGTTCAAATGAAACAAGTGTGGAATTGGTTTCAAAACAGACGTTATGCAATCAAGTCTAAACAAGCCAAATCACCGGGGAAGTTAGATGTTACACAAATGCCACGAGATAACTCAGCTATGGCAAAGCCTGCACCTCAGCCTACACAGCCGCTTGCTGCTTCTACAGGTGAGTTAACTTGCTGTAATTTTTTCTGTATATGTCGTATATAACTTACTGTGTGTTTTAATATAATGCAGCCACTGTTAAAACTTTGCCTCAAGCACCACAACATCCGACTGTTCCTGCAGGTAGAACAGATGTCACTCTGTATCAAAATTTTTAAGGGTTATTTGCATTAAATACCAACTTACTTTTCATCTGTCCCGTTTTAGTCATTGTATTATCTCATCTAGGTCTTATTGTAAATAAAAATCCCTAACAAAAAACATCTTAGAAGACTGATAATTTTAATATAAATATGATAAAAGTTATGTATAAATGCTGTTATATTTACAAAGTAACAAAGTGGGACATATAACCATCTTTTTATGACTTGGATAGTCTAATGTACAAATAGATGTTCAGTGACTAACGGGACAAATGAGAAGGAATGTTAGTATCTTACCCAAAGAACCTTAGTTTTAATATCACGTTGCCTAATTTGAATTCTGGATCACTCAGCTTCGGTTAGAACTTTCCCACAAGCACCCCAACATCTACCCCCATTTTCAGGTAGAATTATTTTCTTGCGCATATTGAATATTTTGGGTTTTTATTTTATTTTATTTTATTTTATTTTTAAATCTATTTTGTATGATGGCGTTGATGTATTGTGGTATATAAATAATGTATTGGATGACACATTTCTGATAAGGCAACTGTTGCTTTTTTTTATCTGTAGCTCCAAGTTCAGGAAGGTTTACAGATAATTCCCAGATGGAATATGAAGCTAAATCTGCTAGGGATGGTGCATGGTTAGTACCTAGAAGCGACTTTAATTTAACCCTTTTTTTGTTAGATAAACAACATTAAATCTTTGTGATCTTTTCGTAGGTATGATGTTTCGACTTTTCTATCACATAGGGCTATCGACACTGGTGATCCGGTAATTATAGAACCCAACCAATACTTGATCCGTCCAATTCTTCATATAATTTATAGGATAAATTAATTATATTACATGATAATATCAGGAGGTTCTGGTCCGATTTGCGGGTTTTGGAGCAGAAGAGGATGAGTGGGTCAATGTTCGCAAGAATGTTAGGCAAAGGTCTCTTCCATGTGAAGCATCTGAATGCGTTGCTGTTCTATCGTCTGATCTCATACTTTGTTTTCAGGTAAATTTTAAAAAATATATTAAGAATAAAAAAAGATAATTGTCTTATAAACATTTGAAATTTTACAGGAAGGAAAGGAGCAGGCTCTGTACTTTGATGCCCATGTTCTAGACGCACAAAGGAGGCGCCATGACGTAAGAGGTTGTCGTTGTAGGTTTCTAGTCCGTTATGACCATGATCAGTCTGAGGTATGCAACTATATATATATTATTTTTAAGAACTTCCTTTTTTATTTGGTAAATATTTGGTTTTTATTGTTTGAATTTCATTTTTAGGAAATCGTGGCTTTGAGAAAGATTTGTAGAAGACCTGAAACTGATTATAGGCTGCAGCAACTTCATGCTGCGAACGAGTCTATTTCTGCTAACCAGAACAAAAGCGTCACTAATAATAATAGTACAGTCAACACTTTGAGAGTATATCCTCCAGCCGAAGTACAACCAAAGCAGCAGAAAGTGGAACATGTGGCCCCATCTGCGCCAGCTGAAGCACAACAAAAACGCCAGAGACTAGATTCAACGGTCCCACCAGAAGGATCACAAATGAAGGCAAATGTAGAACCTGGTGCGTTGGGTGCTCCTCCTGGTTTTGTACCACAAAATCAGCAAAGGGTACAAGCTGCAGTACCTGCCCCATCATCTAACCAAGCGTCACTAGAGCCAAAAAAGGTGGAGCCGGTAGTTGCTGCACCAGTGGATAAGATAGAAACTACCGTACCTTCTTCTGGTAAAGCGAACCAGGAACTGCAAACTGCATCCCAAGAGCCGGAAGCAGCGGGACCCACTGTTCCTGCATCAACCAAAGTATCACCTTCAATAGTTGCTTCTTTTGCAGATATGCCAGCAGAAGCACCGGGTGAATCAATAGAAAGGAAACCTGAGGTAGCCGAGCTTCCTAAAGAACCTGTGGTCTCTGGCTCTTCAGTTGAAGTACCAACAGAATTGCAAGCACAAACTGCAACTAAAACTGAGGAACCTGTGGCACCTGTTTCTACTAATGACACTAATGTGGCTCAGGAGCCAACAGAAACTAAAACTGGAAAACCCATGGCACCTGTTTCCACTGATGACCCTAAAGTGGTTCAGGAGTTGGCAGAGGCTAAACGCGAAGAACCCATGGTGCCCATTTCTATTGATGACCCTAACATGGTTCAGGATGCAATAAAGACTAATAATGAGGAACCCGTGGCACCTGTTTCAACTAACGTGGTTGGAGAAGCAACAGAGGCTAAAACTGATGAACCTGCTGCGCCTGCTAATGATCCTATGGACAGTAACGAGAGCCATGCAAAGGATGAAGAGATCCCGAGTGACAATAAGGTAGAAAACTCTGATACAGCACCAGAAAACGCCGCCGTAGCTATGGAAGAAGGGTAATTTAGAAAATAATAGTAGGATTATTTAGCATTTGATATATTCTTTGTTGTCAAAGTCATTAGCTTTAGTGATTTTATTGTCGACTCTTGATAAGATGAGATCATTTGTTCAAATCTTGTCTAGTTACTTTTTTGCTATAGATAGGTCAGTTGAGCGGGTATTGCTGTTATTAAAGACTGGTGCTCTCTTTAAAGATGGTTCTTATTTTATGCCACGTTTTTCACATATGAATGATTACTATTTTAGTAATCCTAAAGAAACATACTGCAGGAATAATAAGGTAGTTATATGATTGAAATGACTAGGTTTAATGACAGTAAAAATATGGAGTTCTAAAGATACAGTTCAAGTTTATGTTATAACTGCTTCATTCTAAAATATTGATCAAGTGTGACTTAGAATTGTTGACGACCCGAATGAATTTTAACTAGACATCATATTCGGAATATGCTTTGAAATGTGACTTGAAATTGTTGACGACATGAATAACCAGAGCTTATATCAAAACACGATGGGCGCTGTAGGGAGCATGGTGCTATAATATGAAACTTGACCATGTGCAAAGTTGCGGATATATGCTTTTTTCTCTCTTTTAGTGATTTTTTTCCGTTGAGAAAATTACTAAAAATTTCACATTTCGTTTTTTTTTTTTTTTTTTTTTTTTTTTTTTTTTTTTTTTTTTTTTTTTTTTTTTTTTTTTTTTTTTTTAAAAAAAAAGATGGTACGGAGTACTTTCTTTTGCATGTATCAAAAACGGTAAGGACTCCGCTCCTTGATATTCTGCAAACTGCGAGACCTAATCTCAGTTTGACACGCGTAAAAAAATTAAAGGCTGAGTGTGAGAACCGTGACCGATCGCGCGAAAGGTTTACACAACTGCACGGTATACTCAAAGACACATTCGATGACAATTTTCGCAATTTTTGTATCTTGTGATATGAGGTCTTCTTAGTTGAGGTTATCTAATGAAGATGAGTGTTTGACTTGAATGTACCATGTAACCATTTTCAAACCTTTTATCTTACCACCATCAAATATGTAAATATGTACCTAATGACGCTCATGCAAAAAACCTCGTAACAACACAATGACGGACCACTAGGCTAAATGTTATATTTTGTCTTAATAAGCACTTAACCAAATACACAGTTAAACTATCAATCCAAACTAAGGGGGTAAATGAGTCAAATCAAGTCGAACTTTGATGGAGTTCGACTTTGATGGTAGTAGAGTTGTGAATTCCCAGTTGGGTTAAGATAATCAATTAATCGGATATCACTTAGAATCGCGTAATCACTTTCCAAAAGAAACTCTTCGACCCTAATGCCTAGGTATCACAAATATCTTTTTGGGATAAGACCAAATATTTGTTCTTTGATTTAAACACAAATCTAAGAACTCTTTTGCTCCTAAGTCTTTAAGTTTTTTCTCTGTGTTTGACTGTTTTCCATGCAAATGTGAATCTCTTATATAGAGATGAACTCTAGTCAATGGAATTATGAGAATTAATCGACTCAAAAATCACCTTATAAAACTCCTCCATGATTGCAAATTTGCAATAGTGGTTACATGACATATTAAACGTGGTTATTAAGTAGCAGTTAATTTGCCCTTAAATAGGTCAAATCCATTATAAGTTAGTTAGAATTCAATTCTATCGTGATTACTCACTGATGGACATGCTTCCTGAAAAAGTTGTTCTCTGAGTTTGCTCACTGATGAGTTCACTCAATGAAGTCACTAAAGAGATGGACCATTTGATGAGACAATTCCCCGATGATAATATTCAGGGTCTTACTCTATGAAGAGTATGACAATGAACTCATCATCCTGATGGATACCGTTCACAGTGTTACTCATTGAAGAGTAAACTCACAGAACTACATTAGCTACATGAATTCAACTATACCATTATTAGAGTCATGGTGGTTCAATATGGTGGTTCAGTAACCTTATGGATATACTTTCCATATCTCTAAACTCATTACCAGATGTGACCTACAACCCTCAATTGCACTTAGGGGTGTCAAAAAAGCCGACTCGACTCGTACATGAACCTGAACCTGATTAAGTATATTCGGGTTGGGTTACTCGGGTCAACCCGAATAACCCGAATATTAAATAGGGTGTGGTATCAGGTTGAATATGTTTGGCTAACTCAGGTTCGGGTCAACCCGATTGATCCGAATAAGTGTTATTCATAAAAATTTTTAATATATTTTCATAAATTATCTATTTAAAATTTTAAACTACTACAAATTTGGCAATGCTATTATCATTTTACTCATATTCGGGTTGACACATACCCGAATGGACCTAAACCTAAATGACCCAAACCCGACTAACTTGAACTTACATATGATCGAGTTCGGGTATGTTATTTTTAGCCTTGACCCAGCTTTGACTGAATCTGAGTTGACTCGAACCCGATTAACCCGACCCGATTAACACCTCTAATTGCACTAAATTTCCAAGAGACTCGACTTGATATTATTATGTTCGGCTCAACCTCGACAAACCTTAATAAAAATAAAAACTCGACTAGTTTTAATAACTCTAGTTAGGGAAGTAATTTGAAAAAGTAAATAATAAAATTAAGAAATAAAAATTCAACGCCAAAATAGATACATTCATTCAGTTATGAACACCCACCTCCACCTCTGCGGATACAAACCGAGACACGTCCACCGTCACTCACCACCTTCACTCTAAACTCCCCCCTGCCACGTCACCACTCTTCCAATTTCCCGATCATAACAATTACATCATGACGTCATCATTACACCGATTCAAAAGGACTCATTATTATTATAATAATAATATAACAGAATTGAAATTAGGTTACGGAATAAGGAGTATCGTAACGACCTGCAGAGCGGTGTTGTTGCCCCGTTTTGGTAACGCGGATGTGATGGAAATACGAGACGATGTTCGTGTGCCTGATTTGAAGGATGACGATGTCCTTGTTCGCGTTCGCGCTGTTTCTGTTAATCCTTTGGATACTAGGGTCAGTTAATTGTTATTATATTGTATTGGAAATTGAATTTTATTTTGTGTTTAATCACAATATGTGAACTGTGCTGATGAAATGTAGACGGTTATGTACATGTTCATGGATTGTGATTGTTGTTATCGGGGTTGCGGTTAATTTGTTAGATTAAGGAAGTGTAGTGTAGTGAGATGATCAGTATGTGAATTTAAGTAAGCATCTTAGAGGCGGCCAGCTGACAATCGTTCAATTTGTTATTTGTTGGTCAAAACGTTTAATTGAGTGATATAGGATACTTAGGAATTACATGCTTTGGGCGAGATCATAATTACCACACCTTTTACAGCTAAACAGCTTCTAACTAGTAACTACACTAACGGCTTTCTTATGTGATTTAAACTGACACTATCTAAAATGGTTCATAAGCATAGTTTTAATCATTTTCATGGAATTTGCACGAAATAGTTTTAGAAAGTTTTGGTAAAGACTACGGAATATATTGCAAATGTGGCTATAAGCGGAAAATGTAATTCTTTGGTGTAGTTTTGTCCTCTTATATGTAACTATCTATTTTTTGGGTTGATCATCTTAGCGAAACAATTTTTTGGTGTAACTACCTAGATTATTAAGTGCTTGCGGAAATAATTTGTTGCATCATGGAACTAGATTTCATACTCGCATGCTTTTTGGAGTTACAGAGGTGTAAGCCGTGTAGGTCGAAAAGCAATGGTGATTTATTTGTCTTTGTAGATAGTTGATGTCTATGCTATTTTCTCTGTGCATTACCACTTATGCATTACCTCAAAATATATACCCTTAATTGTGGGTTGCACAATGATGGGGATTCATACTGATGCTAAAGACACCATAGAAATAAGATGTATTTCCAAAACTAGTGAACAACCGTTAACCAGTGGGTAACCAGAATATCTGTTTAGGTTTCATATTGGTTTTGTTTCATTCAACCTGGATATAATTATATCGATGTAGACTTGTATCTTTATTTATTATTTTTTTTTTCTTTCTTCCTGAATAAGGCGTGAAAGTAATGTGCTCATCACCGATAGGATACTGAAATTAGCCCAAAGAACAGTGAGATAACCATCATCGATCCTTATCCAACAAACAAATCCTCATAATGGAGAGGCTAGGCAGTAAGTATAACACTAGAATGACTATTATATGGTTTCAGGATAGTGATTTCATGTGTCTTCCAGCATGTCTTTCACATTGTTATGTGCCATATTTATGATTGGCTGCAGTTACATTCTTTGAATTCATCACATTCGAAAATCTTAGAGTTGTATACTGCTAGCTTGATTTTGAGGTTTCACAAATTACTAGTGGCATATGTTCAACTATTTATGTTCCATTTCTTCTTTCAGATGCGAGCAGGGTATGGCCGTTCCCTATTTGAGTCGCTTCTTCCATTGGTTTTGGGCCGTGATGTTAGTGGTGAAGTTGCAGCAGTTGGGGCATCTGTCCGGACACTTAATGTTGGGCAGGAAGTTTTCGGTGCCCTACATCCAACGGCTGTGAGAGGCACTTATTCTGATTATGCTGTTCTTGCCGAAGATCAGCTTACGCCAAAACCATCAACTATCTCACACGTTGTATGTATTGCGGCTTTTGGATATCATGGAACTTTATATATAGTGTATTTATAGATACACACAAACATGTCTATAGAGAAGTATTAATAAATATGGTTCAAGATTGCAAAATGTACCATATTGAAAGCTACTCTAGTCTATATTTGCTCTAGAATAAATAGATTATAGACAATAGTTTATTTTGTCGGCTTCATCATTCGTGGAAGAAATTACCAATCTATTTGATTAATTGCATGTTTTTCAGGGAAATGACTTATGTATAAATTTACTTTTGTGATCCTGCAGGAAGCAAGTGCAATTCCTTTTGCCGCTCTGACAGCATGGCGCGCTCTTAAATCTACTGCCAGGATAACTAAGGGGTACGTTTATGCACTTGTTTGTCAATATTCTTTGTTGGTGAAAATGTTTCACATGCAATTAGAAAAATTGGAAACTGACAGAGCAGGACTAAACTCCAATAGATATTGTATATTTGTATCCTATGATTATGATTTGTCACTACAGATTTTAAAATGTCTTGATGTCTGAAGTAGCGTCATAATTGGTCATGTGAGTTCACTACTGTGATTACAGATAAACAGAAAAAAACTCTTGCATGATCTATATGCAATAGGATAATGGGGAAGACCTTCCATTTGGTGCCTGTAAATGTCAAGTGAATTATATGAACTTGGAAACCATAGTAACATATAATCCAACCATTAACCTGTAAGCAGAATAGAATGATATCTCGCTCTTCGCCTCCTATTCTTACTATTTGAGCATTATATCCTTTGCTTCGATATCGTGCAATGATATTCTTACATACGATGTCTGAAGAGAATGGTCATTTTGCTGCAACCTAAATCTTTTTCTCCATGATCACTACTAATTATATTTTGTCATGCATGTGTGTTTATACGAAAAAATCAGTAAATTGAAAGTATATGTCTAGATGCAGCATATAAAAAACTCATACATAAATTTAGGACATCGATATGCATGGACTGACATTTTCCCAACCTTAACCGCTTGTTGTTTTTGAGATTGATTATGCTCATTCATTCCAGGTCGTAAAAACGATGAAACATATAGTTTAAAAGAAGAAAAACACATTCTGCTCTCTCTTAGCTTATTTTACCACATATTTTTGTGCTATACGTCTATAATTGAATTCTCCACAGACAGAGGGTGCTAGTCATCGGTGGAGGAGGAGCTGTAGGTTTTTCTGCTATCCAACTAGCTGTTGCAACTGGCTGTGCGGTTTCATCTACATGCGAAAGTGAAAGCATAGAGCGTCTTTTAGCAGCTGGTGCGGAACAGGCACTTGACTATACCGCAGAGGTAATTTCAATTTCAAGCAGTATCATCTCTGGTTTAGTAACATCTTAAAGTGTCACTTTTTGATTGGTTAGCTGTAACTTTGCTGTTGGTTTATGATCGACAGGATCTGGAAGTAACCTTGAAAGGTCACTACAATGCTGTCTTAGACACAATTGGTATACAACAGACGGAGAAACTGGGCATCAGTTTGTTAAAAAGAGGCGGGCATTATATGACACTGCAGGTATTAGCCTATGCGGCTTCTAAATGATTTGTGAATATTGATATTACTGTTATCTTTCTTGATATGTATTCATTTTTGGTTTAGGGGGAGTCTGCGAAATTGACTGATAGATATGGTCTGGCTATTGGCCTTCCTACTGCCACAGCCATTTTACTCAAGAAACAGATGCAATATCGATTATCACATGGAATAGGTAAAATTTTAAGTGCCCGTTTTTGCATATCATATTTATGGATGCTGAAGACTGTATGCTGATCAAATTCCTCTTTTTGCAGAATATTGGTGGACTTACATGAGGACGGATGCAGAAGGTTTAGATGAGATTCGAAGGCTGACCGAGGCTGGTAAGTTAAAAGTACCTGTGCAGAAAACGTTCCCAATCACACAAGTTTGTGAGGCACACGATGCTAAAGATAAAAGGATAATTCCTGGTAAAGTTGTTCTTGAAGTTGACTGATATTCTCGCATTTTTATGATTTTCCTTGTTCAGTAACCATATGCAAAATGACCTTTTTTATTTTATTTTTCCAATCTATGCAATAATTACAAGCCTTTTGTTGTAAGAATCCTGGATTTTGATAAGTAGAATAGCATGCCAGGGTAGTTTAAATTATGTGGTACTATTATCTTGTAAGTAAACTTAAAATTTGTTTAGTTTGTGCTATACATCACAACTAGAGAAAGGAAATAAAATATATGAATAAAGAGGAACGAGATTTGTACACAACTAATATTTGAATGTATTCATAACAAGATACAAGATCAAAAGAATATGGCAGTACCACCACCAAGTGACCTAGTGGTTGGTACCCTGCAGGTCGCAGTTCACTAGGTACACATCTTGACTGTGGTCGGAAACGGTCACACAAATATTCTTTTTAGACCGAGTAAATCTGAGTCAAAAACTGCAACCAGAACCTATCCGCTTCACCCGTTTATCAAAAGAATATGGTAGTACGACACATACATGATAATTTGGTGTTGTACCCGTCAATTTTACTTGTATACGGTAGCAATGCAAAATTCTAGGACGCAACTGAAATTCGACTCCATTGGTAAGAATACAGTTTGGACCTATCAATATAGAATCGGTACTACACACAGTGTTTGTTGGTACTTCAATTTTTCAAATATTTTGCTTCCAGTACTCCAAGTTTCCTTGTGGATGCATTTGGTTTCAAACAACACAAGTTCAAACGTAAATCATTCTGGTTGCCCCAATGAGGAAACGAGTACAGTTATTATGATTGTACTATAAATCATTTAGAATACTTGTTTGAATTGAACTAGTAACATCAATTTAAGATTGCGACCTATCTCTGCAATGAAATAATTCTACTTCGAATTCATTTTCGTACTCAATGGTTTCGTAAACCTTACTTCATTGATACTTATATATATTTGTTAAGAATGTATTTATGTTGGTACTGACGTTTGTATTAAAGACATGGAATGGGTAAATAATTTATGAGAGATGGGTAGGTGGGGTGTTATACAACTCAAGAAAATACTGATTGGTGAAAAGAAAATTTTGAATCATAATATTAAGCCAGCTATAATGGTGAATGATATCATGAAAAATTACAAATGGATCGTTTAAAAGAATCATTAGTAAAGAAGATAGATTACAGATTGTTTTCATTTGATTTCATCAAAAGATAAGAAATAATTGTTTAAGAACATCATTAAAAAAAAGCATAATTTTGACTTTGAAATTTTATATATGAAAGAGTTATTTCCTATCGCTTAGACGTGTAGATTTGTGAATCATAGTTATAAATCGTAAATATGATTCACAGTTTATGTATGCGAATATACTTCTTATTCGATTTTGAACCATGAGACATAAATTGTAATTTATGAACTAAAGTTACTAATCGTAAATTCTTTCACAATCTTGTAAATCTGTTCAGGTTTATATTTGCATTGATGTAAAAAGGTTCATTTTGTCTATATTTTGCAACTTTTTCACCGCAACATGGCATTCTATATGTTAAAATTAGTTGGGTAATTTGTTCAAAGTTTCAAACAAAGAATGTGTCACTATTGGTAATATAATGATCGGCAACGTTAACCGGTTCAAATGTTTCATACCAAAGAATTAAGGAAGCATGTGCAAGTCGATGTTCAAGTTAGGATTAATGGTTGCGCAAGTCGATGTTCAACCATATCATAAAAAAACTTTCAAAATTGGTATAATCGCGTGTTGCTACCGATTATAGCTAACAAATGTGTTTTGTTTTGTCATAATAGCCACGTTATCAACTCATATAGCTAAACTCAGTAACCAAAATGCAATTAGATTACTCTTGTAGTTTTCTAATATCTTCGTAACAAAGGTAATAGCTCTAATGTATACGTTAAGACCATCCGTAATGGAGCTGTCAAGCACACATCATGCACCTTTAACATATTGTGAGCCATTACGGTACTCCTTCCTTCTCACGTTGTTAATTTTGAATGTACTTTCATCATAAACTTCACCGGACGATTTTCTTTTTCTGTGTGTGAATGTTCGGGGAGGTATGTTTATGTTTAAGAGGGTTATTTTTGTGCAAGTGTTTGATAAATAGTTCGGTAGTAGGAATGAAAGTTAATGTGAAAGTGATATAACCATAAGTTTATTTCAAAATTTTAGCTTTCACGTAAAAATTTAGGTTCTAAACTTCATAAGTTTATTTAAAAAAAAGAAAAA
>LBNU01018322.1:76817-93457 GCA_014162995.1 Artemisia annua | reverse complement strand
CATAATTTGCAGTGTCACTTATAATATGGTTTTAGTTAAGTTACTTTTGAAGTTAGGAACATGAACAAAAGGGAAGAAACATATATACTTTCCTTCAAACTATTGGTTTCTATTTCTTGCTTAAAAAAGATGCATTTCGAAGGTGACTGAGAATATTTCCTCAGATTTAATATCCAAGTTCTTCACATGTTATGAACAGTAGACTTATTACTTTAAAAGGCCCCTCCATTTTCAATGATTAGCTTATAGGTATTTGAAATGTGTTCACAAGCATTATATATCATGTGATTTTTAACAAGAAATTCATGTTGGTAGTTGCTCTCTTTATTCACGAGATGACTTATTAACAACTTTATAGTTTATAGCAATAAATTGTTTATTTATATGATATTATCATTGCAAAGAGATACTCCCTGATTTAAGGGTACTTTTAACATTTAATTAATGGTCAGGTCTTTTAAACCTAGGTGTTTCGACAAACTTTAGAATAGTATATCACGGATGTGTTATTTAAATGGCAAAAAATGGTTGTACAAAGCTCATTGGTGGTTGCATTTATTTTCTTCCCCACCTAATGAATGCCAACTAGAAAGAATAATAGTACCCTCACATGGATAATCAATCATAACTTAGTATAACCATCATATCAAATAAATTAAACTTCACCCATAAAGCAGTGCCACGAATGGTATCTTGTAGATTTTTTAAGCACATCCACACCTTATAAATTTTGAATACAAATCCTAATGATAGAATTATGTTCAAACATCCCAACACATTATTTTTTAAGTATGTTACTATCAATAGTAATTGACAAATGACAATGTTCTGTTTATGTTTATGGCATTATTTGTGTCGGTAAATGACAATGTTCTGTTTATGTTCATGGCATTATTTGTGTAGGTACTATAATAATGCATACTATGCAAAAGTAGGAGGAATCAGCACAACAGAAATGAACTTTCTTGAAGTAGATTTCCTATTTGGATTGGGGTTCCAATTGAATGTTAATCCTACCACATTTCATACTTATTGTTCCTATCTACAAAAGGAAATGTTGATTCTTCAGCCATCACTAAATACCGAAGAAGCCTCATCATCTTCGTACAAATCAAGATCGACAAAGCTCCTACACTATGAGGACGATCAACAACAACATGAAGTAGTAGCCGTTTAATTAGCTTGTATTTTATTTTTATTTTTTCCTTTCTGTGTTCTATTAGGTAGATATTAGATTATTTGATATGGGTTTAGCAAGTTGAACCTTTTTCAGTCAGCCCGTTTTCCAACCAGAATTGACATATCCAGAGTAACATATAACTTTTAGTGATGAAGTACATGTTGATGGTAACAGGAATGCTCTGGACTTGGATATTATTATCAAAGGAAAAAGGATTAACCTTTGTTTTTGTGTTTTCTTGTTGGGGTTGCATGTGACTTGAATCAATTGGTCGTATATACAGATAGGATGCTTTTTATTTATTTTCCAATGGTTAAATATTTAGTAGATGTGTGGACCCCTTTCATGTGTGTCACACATACATGATCTAGTTTACTACTGTAATATGTTACTAGTTTTATCAAATAGTTGGAACTTGGAACTTACTAATGATAAATGTAGATAACTGTTTCAAATCTATATTTATGAGTTGTGAGGTGATCGACCTATATGCATGGGTGCATTACAAGTTATTTCTTAATGTGGGATGCATAAATGTATCCATCTTTATCTAACTTTACAGACTGGAATTTGAGTGACACTTCAAGTAAGATATTTTATAAAGATAGAGGTTAATGTTGCTCCTGTGATTGTATTAGAGGTTGTACATGTGAACAGTGAGTGTCCTTTAAAGAGATAGGCTTCAATGGCTCTTGAAGAGTTGAAGATACTTTTTTTATTATGATAAAATTAATAAAATGTAAAGGGTAAAATAAAAAAAAGAGATAGATTCTAAAAGTATTAGCTGATAGACATGACTCAAGCTTACAACCGGGCTTGATTATATAAAACCCCATAAGATCATGTTTATTGATTGAGTATTTATATATATACATTTGTACTGTTTTAAAGGATTTCTCCGGTAAATTTTCAATCAAGGGGCTTAAACCCACTACTGGGCTTGAACCATTCTATCCGCTAATAAAAATGTGGTCCATTTTGGTTGGGTAGGGTATGGAAGTATAAAGTTGCGAAAGGGAACATTGTGTAAGATCCAATCTGGAAAGAAAAGGAAAGAGAGAGGAACGTGATGTGTTGTTATTTAAAAATGTCATTTTGCATGTACTATAAGCAGAAATTTGTTAGACAATTAACCATGTGTTTCTTGATATACTACAATTAAATTAGTTAAGCTGTGAATATCAATGTTTGTCTCAAGGATGTTGGTTTTGTTTCACGAAATCTAATTTAGAGAAGTCTAAAGCATTCAGTAAAGAATTTAAACAATTGTAAACTACATAATTTACAAGACATCGACAATAATGACATACATGTTTAACTGGCACAAGATATATACTTATTTCACTATTCTGATCCTCATACAATATATGTTTTCTGAATTTGTAAAACAAAGCTTATACTAGGAGTTCTTCAACAATGGAAAACAACTATTTGATGCATCTACATCTACCTACGTACTCAAAAAGGGTTTTAATTAAAGCCATTCAACTTCAATTCAACATGCTAGGTATTTTTGTGGAATTAAATCAGAACAATCATTTTTGAAAAGTAACATGGTTTTGGTAATGATTTCTTAGATCTAATAAATCATAAAATTGATAGTTTGTTGCTTTGTTGAATGAAAATATATTCGCTCTAAGAAGAAAAAAACCTTTACAACACCATTCAGGCATTAAGCATAATAGTGAAGGTGTGGCTATAGTTGGAAGTGAACCCAAGTTGACATTTGTATTGATCCATTGGAGGAGGAACATTTTACATGTGCTTTCATGCACATTTCTAGTTGGCCATGTGCCATGTTCTAACAAAGATGTAGACTCATGCATCTTTAAAAAAGAATATCATTTCAAGAAAGCAAGTTATTTAAATGATTTAGACATTATACTTGGATAATACCGTATATTTATTCATAAATGTCTAGCTATTTAGTAAGACAATGAGGGTTGCTTGTAGACATAATTAAACTGATTATAACATTTAAGTACGTTTTCGGGCGATCAATTTTCTAGATTGCACACTTTAATTTACAGATGCTAAAAATTCTCGGTTGAAATAAATTTAATAAATAGTAATGGAGAGATTATATTCTTGAAAAATTAAGAGAAGAAAATTACTAAAATACCCTTAAAACTTATCACAATATTTAACGCGTAGAGAAAAATTGCCTAATTTATTTTTATAGTTGTAGTTTTTCTCACAATTCATTTTTTAAATTAGCTTATTGTTTTGTATGTTTATTTTCATATATAAATAAATAAAATTAAGGAAATGAATAATGAAAAATTAGTGAATCAGTGAATTTGTTAAGAAAGAGCATCATAATCATTTTGTAGTATTGCCTAAATAATGTAAATAAGCTTTAAGGGTAAATAAATAATTTCTTGTGCTTAATTTTTCAATAATATCATCCCTTTATTATATGTCGTATATATATATATATAGATACTCTTATTCAAATACTGATGTTTATGGCTGAAGTTTACTAATTTTAGCTTTAATTACCTTTATAAAGAATCATGTAATATCATTATACAAAAATATTGATAGGGCTTAATGCAGTATAAGTAGTTAATATGAGATAAAATATATCTTCATTGCTAAAATTGATAAATATTATTATTACAAGATCGAGTTTTAACTTTTAATTATGTGACAAAAACTCTTTTGTTGGCTAGACTTACAAAAAGTATGCAAAATAATCTTGTCATCCCATACATATCTATTTCATATGCTCTTATATGTTACTATGTTAGGGTTTTACTTTCACTTTTCTTTCATTTCTATGGAACTCAATATCTAATCTCTATCAAACCGCATAAAATCCATAACCACACCCATGACCAAACAAACCCTGGCCATCTGCAAGACCGCAACAACCACCCTTATCACCATTCGACACATTAAACCATACGACAACACCACCTACCATGACCATTTGACCATATACAACCATTCATTTTGTTTTTCTATTAAATACTTGTAGATTCACTTTGTATATATATTGTGCTTTTGCTTATAAAGTATCTTTTTGCCATTTTATGTTTTTTGTTTCCAGATCGCTATTAAGTATGTAATTCACTAATTTGTAATGTATATAGTTATTCACTTAATCATGTTAAGTTATCGCCAGTTGCAAAGTTGTTGATGAAATATTAATTTTGTAATGATAAATTAGGATACTATATGACAACATTGAATGACAATTATGATATGTAATTTTAACAATATTTTCAGCATTTCAACAATGGTTTTCGTGGCTTATATGTAGTATATTCAAATTTGTGTATTGTGTTAATGTACTTATTAAAATGTTCAAACAACAACTTGGTGTATTGAAGGTAGAGAAATCTTAGTTTGTTTTTATCTTAAACAACACGAATGCAAAACCATTGTGGTATGACTGGATGTGCGATCCATCTAATGCTTGTATGAATTTATTGTAAATTGCTCTTTTAGGTTCTTGCAAATTCAAATAAAATATTCGCCGTTCAAAAAAACAAAAGCTGATTTATAAAATGTATTGGGTAGAAAAATTAAAGCTCCATCGATCTTTGCATTTACGATTTTTTGGGTCCATAGAATTAAAGAGTGTCATTCCATATGACAACGATCGACAAGTACGTTAATTTCATCTTTGTTATTTCACTTTCCATGTCTCACTTATAAGAAATGCAGACCTACAGTGTCAAAGTCGTTTAGAAGTGATGGCATTTGATTAGTTAGGTAATTTGGGATTAAATTACACAAAGGATAAAACACAGTAGATGTAAACCGACAACCTTTACAAGAATGTGTTACCAGACAAACAATCATTAACTCAGTATCATAAGTGGCACCCATGGCAATATGGCATTAGTCAAGCTTGAAGATTGCAAGGATTTAATATCGTTGTTCATGCATCCTATCATTGGTAAGGATGAAATTTGTTTGCGACGGTGCATAAATCAAACTTAAGAGGATCATCTTGAATTTTACAAATATCTCCTAGATATTCAAGAAAAGGATGGCATGTAGTTGCCCATCACATGAGCTTAAAGATAACTGGAAGCTAGATTGCAAGCACAAAACAAACAATTAAGTTGCAAAAAAAATTAGGTTGTCAGCAAGGTGTTTAATGCTTCATCAGAAACATAGAATTAAAGGTCTTTTGACAGAGAAGACAATAGCAGTTGTTATAAGAGAAAATAGACGCGGTCATTGGAAGTTGTATGGGGCCGGTATTAGTATTACAACGTACATATACATGCAACAATACGCATAATCTCGAATGTGATACTAGTTAAGTCTAGATATAAATGAGGGGATATTCTGAGGGCCAGACCTAGTATCGGACCAAAAAGTCAACGGTCCAGGGCATAGAGAAATGGGGGCATCAAAAACTATTTTATCACTAGAGCTCTGCCTTAAGTGATTCTAGCTCAAACAGTAATGTAATCGCTATGCTTTTAAGAAGTTGTAGCTCAAATACTTGTAAATATAATTTGATGTTTAATATATGTGTACTCGATCAATAATTTGATTGGTTCTATCTCAACAGCCGATACTTGTGTCTTCAATATTCTTGTCATGTGTAATAAACAAATCAGATACAATCTGATACTCTACTTTCCAAACCTCGTGGGTAGACTCATACTAAAGCGAAGATTCATGGCATTGTAATGCTGAATCGGTTATTGTATATCTTGATTAAAAAAACCTAAATTATTTTTCACAGACAAAAAGTGATCCTCGTAGACCTTTTTAAGGAAACGACGTGCAAAGGAGATCAGCATTCAAATACACTAACTCATAAAGTCAACAGCACATCAAAACTCAAGATCATGAATGTGCTTTCCACAAAGCTTATGCTACATCACATGGCTCATAATAAATTGTGATAGTAAATTATGAAGATTAGATTAGCAGTCAAGTAGTTAAACTAGTCACTTAAATTGGAATTAGCTTTGTTGACTTTGACTTTGTATATAGATTTTTTGTGCTCTAGCTTCATCTTAATACAACATAAATATAAAAAACTTTCCAGCCACAGTTCTGTTTCAAACTTCATAAACTTTTGTACCTATGAAGACAGTGGCTCATCACCACTCCCATGTAAGTACTAACATTACATTTCATTTATAATATTTACCGGGGTAAAAGCCTCTACTCAAAAAAGAACCTCGAACTATCAAAAGTCATACATATGGTGGAACTGTGTGGTCAGTGCCTGATAATCGTTGCATCGGTTCTAATCTTCAGGTTTCCAGGATCATTAATAACCAAACAAGCATCATGTATGAACCATCATCAAGAATAATATAAGAACAAGAGAATGGGTTTGAACCCTTTATATAAATGATATATTAACAACGAAGGGTTACAATTGTTTACTGAATTCTATCCTATTTATACTACATGAAGCGGCATCAATGAACATCCAAACGTTGTGGTGTTTGGCATGTAACCGTTTCCTATAACTACCCTAACTGCTGCATAATGGGCCTGTTTGGGTTTACAGAATTCGACCCATTGCAGACTACTTAATTGACCCAAACACTAAATAACAATACGAATTACATAAATATACATATCTAAAAGTCTGTAAACATAATATAAATACTAAACTTTGATCTAACCACATTATAAGGGCTAACAGTGCCTACTTTTTTCTTTGGTGAGTATAGTTTCCGACCTTTTGGTTGACTAATCCGCGAGGTTTGAGCCCATTGCCACACGGTATCAAACCGAGCCCTCGCCTTTGAGAAGGTTGGTGTGGCCAGGGGCGGAGCTATTAAGGGACCGGGAAGGGTCCCGCCCCCCCTAGGCCTAAGCACGTTAGTGTATTTTTTCGCGATTTCATGTGTTATTCCGGAAAAAAAATTGTTTCGGCCCTCCCATTTAATGTTCTTCCGGAACAAAATTTGTTTCGGCCCTCCCAAAATTTTTTTCTAGCTCCGCCACTGGGTGTCGCCACTTCAGGGTTATTTGGCGGTGCTTATTGTGTGCTGCATAGTTCCTCTAAATTAAAATGGAATTTCTTAGAAGACATAACAACCCCTGGCTAGTGTGCAAGAAGATACTAATCAAGAAAAAAAAAAAAAATAAATAAAAAAAAATAAAAAATAAAAAAAAACCTTCCAGGTCTCATACCCTGTTGGGGTTACAAGCAATTATGAATTTAGTGATAATATAATGATATAAAATCACTACTTATTTATACGTCGGAGTAAGAAGTAGAAAAGCAAAATAATAATCATCAACACTAGATCTAACCAATCAATAGTAAGCATAACGAGAAAAGAATGTAGGCACCTGCATTACAAGTAGTTAGTTCATTTGATTTTGTCGCGCCTATTTGACCTGTATGTTGTAACCACCATCTTTGTTACATTTTAAATACGACTTTTCAGGTTTCATTAGATCGTTTATATAGACCTGGAGATCGAAATGAAATTTTAAATAAGATCTGCAAGTTTGTGTTCTGACTACCAAAGAAAAATACAAGGAATAATACTACAGAGTATATATCAATAAGCTAACAGTTACGCTAATAACAACATTCAAAGGCAATGAAAACCATTCACTGATTCACATCAATTAAGTTTTCAAACATCCAAATGATGTTATAATCACTAGCTAATACTAGTTTAAACATTGTCTTGACTTGTACGGCGTAATACACATATACGCCTCTGCCAATAATTTCTGTACAACGTGGTCATAGCTGGTATCATGAACGGAAAAGCAATTGAGATTCCTATAAAAGCATACGTTATGAAAGGTTTTGGTGCAATTGCATTCATGCAAAGAGCATAGGTTGCAGCAAGTGAAAACATTAAAAGTTGAAATTCCAAACGCAGAGGGAAAGCTGTGGTTAGTATGGTGATCATGTGAAGCGACATGTAGAACCCCAAGGAATTGGAAAAAAGAAATATAGTGTAGGCTACCGGGTTATGAGTACCCATAATAGCTTGTCCCGCGGTATGTTTTTTAGGAGTATTGGTGGTGTTGGTTCCATATAAGGTATTATTTCCTTCTGGTGGAGTAAAATCGTCCTGCCAAGTACCTCCAGGAGGACTAAGTGCAGGTTGATAAGTTGCAGCAGTGATCAGTATAATTACTACTAGAAGGGTATTTCTTACCTTATTAGGAGAATCTTGAAGGTTATTGTATTTGAAGTAGTCTATTAATTTCTTAGCTGGAGATGGAGGATTTTCGTGTCTAGTATCAGGATGATATGCTGTTTGTTCTTGTGTATGTGCTGGAGATTGTAGATTTTCGGCCTTTAGAGCTCCAGCTTGAACAAGAATCTCCTCGATTTCTCGATCTCCAGCTTCACTTTGAAACATTAACAGAATATCAAGAGGAGTCAACATGCTTTTGTTTAAGGAATTTAACTCCATACTTTCGTTAATTGTAACTTCCGCGTTTAGTAGAAAGTCAACCACCTATCAAAAACATAGTAGATGTTAACCAAAAAAGTATTCAAAAATTCTGAGTAAAAGAGACATGTTATACTCAAACAATCCACTCAACTACCTCGTACTGTTTCCTTGCGACGGCAAGGTGCAGGATGGTATTCCCATAAAAGTCCTTACAGTTCAGAAGATCTTCCTTGTTGACTTGCTTAAGATGTTGTATCAAGATTTGTAAAGCTTCAAATTGGTTATGCTTCACGGCTAGATGGAGGGAAGTCTCACCTTGAGCAGTCTTGCATTCGACTGAATTCAAACTCGATGGAAGCAGCTCTCTAACAACATCAATTTTACCTTTGACCACAGCCAAATGCCGAGGGATTTTTCTGTCTTTTCCTTTTATCAAACACAACCCAAGGTCAACTTTAAGAAGCTCTTTGACAATGTCAACATGACCACAAGCAGCTGCTATGTGTAGTGGACTAAAACCATCTTGATTAAGCTCCATGCAAAATTCCTGCCTCAGTTTAATGACTGTTGCTGCGAAGGTTAGATGACCAGCAAAACAGGCGATATGTAATGGAGTTTCACTACCCTCCAATGCTACAGCATGAAGCATATGTGGATTAATGTCGATCTCTTTGAGAAGATGATCAACGTCACCGTTCCACGCTGCCTGCATAAGCCATCGATTCATGGCTGTACGTACAAAGACAAATCCTTTACGTGATATGTGATCAATCCAAGATGAATGGGCATATCCGTATGTATGTCAACTTTAAGGCTTGTAGTTGAGTCAATGGGAGTTGTTAAAGGTTCTGAATAAAACTATAGCGATATAGATAATAGATGAGGTCATGAGGCTCAGTTTTACTTTGAAACTATACTTTTAAAAAATAAATATGCTTGACATTCTGATATAGATATTGCAAGCTTATTATTTTGACAATATAATTATGTACAGGTGCCAATTGAACAAGTCATGAATTCATATACTATGTGAAATTAGGAAATCTTGTGCCAATTAGTATTGAACAAGTCAGTGAAAGTAGGCTAATTAGAATAAAGTCTCAAGGATTATAGTAAAATCTAATGATGACTTTTAAAGCTAAATTACTTGATTTCAAATGTTACACTACTCATCAATGTAGATATTAGGAACACACATATCATACACCAGTAGAATAGTCAATGGTTAATTTTACTTTAATCTTTTTTCTTAAAAGCTAGGTTATGTGTAAACAACAGCTGTGTAATGATCATATAGTTTTATGTTTTTGAAGATGATATTGTTATTTATACAGTAGAATATAATGGGGATAATATTTGTTATTTATACAGTAGAATATAATGGGGATAATATTTGGTATACAACATGTATGTGGACAGATGGGGACGCGAGAAACTTGTGAGAATACAAACTTAACAGTCGATCTATGATATAATAACTGCATAAAATTGTACTAGCTTATATTTTAGTTTTAGGATTTCAAATTTATACAAAACAGCCAAAATTCCAAAAACATGAACTGGAAATCTAGAAGCCAAACATCACCTGAAGCGGGCAAAGGCACAGCAATTGCAACTTTGCAAGGACACAATGGCTATTGGGTTAATCCCAATCTTACCCGCTTTCTATCCATATAAAGGGTCTAACCCGAAAGTCAAAGTCAACATTAAAAAAGTCAACTCTAGAAATAACTGTCAAATGGCAGTTACAAATGAAGCGACACAACTGTTGGATCGAACCATTACAAGCCGAACCAACACAATGCTTCAAACGCATCTTTTCATTCATTATATATAGTTCAATTTCTGTAAACACAATTACTAGATGACAAATTATTATTACAAGTTATAAAAAAGTTATTTAGTGATTATTTCAATTCAATTTCAATTCTGGTATATTGTGATTTGAACGTTAGACCAATAAAGATCCACATTTGGGCCAACAATTGGTATCAGAGCGGTTTGGATTAAACTAACCATATCATCATATACCAAGTTTTAATTTTTACTGTTTGAATCGAATAATAAAGAAACCCAGGTCTCGGTAATATTTTTTTGCAAACTCACAACGAACACGGCAACATAATCAATCTGTTGCGTTCATACAAGGGATAACATCATCATAATTGTCGCCTCGTAATTTATAATTACCGGCATCAATAGAAGGCACCCCTTATTTTTTTGCAAAAAAAACTTAATCACCTTTCATACCGAAATCATACAAGACCAAGATCAGTGTTTATAAAAAAACATCATTCGACCCAGAAAAACAAAAACCTATACGGTTAGTCATCATCAAGGGGCACAAATCAGATTCATAATAAAGGAACAAACACACCTGTTGTTTCCTGGAGAATCAAGCACCCTTGATTAATTGATTGAATCATCACACGATTCAACATAACACGGTAGAAGAATCCCACAAGTGGATCAACCGGCGTTCGAGAGGAACACACCAACCGTGGAGAAGAAGAGGTTAACCAAAAGCCATATACTCGGCGGTCAACCATTCGAAGAAACCAAGCAGAAGCAGTTTCTAAGTCTCAATAGGAAGAGACATCTTTTATCTCTTTGAAGAGATTAACAAAAAAGAGGCGGATATAAAACCAGGGCAACACGTGAACCACAAAAGAAATAGGGCTACGGGTATTTTAACCCCCCCAGGTTCCAAAATTACACAATCCACCCTTATATTTTATTTTAATTATACTTACTATATTAGTTTTACAAATTAATACATAGTATAGTTTTTTGATAAGTTACTTTTCATTTATATTATAGTATCTTATCATATTTTAGAATATAATAACCTAGTGATTACACTACTTATTATATTATTAAGAATAATTTTTAAGGAGTAATTAACCTTAGGTTATTCATTTTTGAATATACAATCTCCGAGGATAGTTTTTGGATTAAAACTAGTCCTATAAAGTTTTGCTTGTCATTTTAGACACAAACTATTAAAAGCGCGCTAGAAATTTTATAACACACTTAGTGTTAGATTTTAGGAGATTACTTAGTCATTTACTTTATTTTTTTTAAAAAAAATGACAAACGGTGGAAACGGTGGAAATAAAGAGACTGGTGTAAACAACACCAATCCTCAATTTCAATGCCCAATTTTAAAACCAGCGAATTACTCGTTATGGGCAATTCGCATGCAAATTATTTTAGAAGCAAATGGGTTATGGGAAACGATTGAGCCAACTGAAAATACTCAATCTGATAAGAAAAAGGAAAAAACTGCAATAGCATATCTTTACCAATCCTTACCCGAAGAACAATTAGTTCAAATAACAAAGCACAAAAACCCAAAAGCAATATGGGACGCTTTAAGATCTAGACACTTAGGCGAAGAAAGAGTACAACAAGCCAGACTTCAAACACTCAGATCAGAAATGGAGATGTTAACTATGAAGGAAGATGAAACCATCGACACCTTTACAGGAAAACTAACAACTCTTGTAAACAAAGCCGCTAGTCTAGGACACACAATAAAAGATACAAATTTAGTCAAAAAATTACTAAATGTTGTACCGGATAGGTATCTGCAAATAGTAGCATCTATAGAACAATATTCAGACTTAAACACTATGACATTTGAAGAAGCCATAGGAAGACTTAAAACCTATGAAGAAAGGATTAAGTTTAAGAAGAATAAGGACAATAACGATCAAAATAAGTTATTGTTTACACATCACGACAATAACATTACTCACGGAAGACACTGTGAAAAATGTGGACAAGAATTGTTGCAAAGCCAAGAAAATAATTTCAAGAAAGAATTAAACAGCAAATCAAATAAATTTACTCATGATAAGAGTAAGGTGCAATGCTTCAAATGCAAGGAATATGGGCATTTTGCAAACAAATGTCCATTAAAGAAAGAAGAACAATCCAATCTCATTGAAGAAGACTTGGAACCAACATTACTTATGACAACTATTGAAGAAGCACCAGGAAATTTCATTAACCAAGAAGAATCACGAAGCAAGAATGGAAGGAAATTCCATTCAACTTCAAATTGACAGCATCAAATATTGAACAACAAGGAGTTAGCAGTGAAAGCTTGGATGATGGTATAACCGAAAGCATAAGTCAACCTGGAATTAAGGAAGACATATACGCTGCAAGGACTCCAACTAGAAGACAAGGTGTTGGTGGCATAACCAACCAAAATTCTGATCAACCTGGACTTAAGGAAGATCACAACAACAATGAAGGTAGGAATAACCTGAAGAATACGATCAACATGGACATAATGAAGATCACAACAATAAAGGTGGAAGCAACCGAAAGAAAATTGATCTACCTGGATTTAAGGATGATCACAAGCACTACAACAAATTAAAACAGTAGTAGCTCAAATGGTGGATTTAACCGGAAGATGAATCAAAAAGACTTAAAGATCAAGGAGATGACGATTGTGATTAAGGGGGAGAATATTGGGTTAATCCCAATCTTACCCGCTTTCTACCCATATAAAGGGTCTAACCCGAAAGTCAAAGTCAACATTAAAAAAGTCAACTCTAGAAATAACTGTCAAATGGCAGTTACAAATGAAGCGACACAACTGTTGGATCGAACCATTACAAGCCGAACCAACACAATGCTTCAAACGCATCTTTTCATTCATTATATATAGTTCAATTTCTGTAAACACAATTACTAGATGACAAATTATTATTACAAGTTATAAAAAAGTTATTTAGTGATTATTTCAATTCAATTTCAATTCTGGTATATTGTGATTTGAACGTTAGACCAATAAAGATCCACATTTGGGCCAACAATGGCCAACTTACTAAGCCTGACAGTAACACATATGATATACATAGATGGATTGTACATTGTACCCACGATATCACATCTTGCTTGAATCCAAACATTTGATTTGCTGTTGTGAAATAGTTAAAAATACTAGGCGAGGTTAGTGAACATCAAGTGTCTACAAAGCAAAAGGAAAATAGAAGAAAACATATATAGGCTTGGTTCAATTAAGTTGCAACACTAGCTCCTTTTTGTTAGGCAATAGTCTTATGGGGTCTGTTGGGATATAACGTTTATATAGTAGCTTGTGCTCCTTGAAAAATGGATCCCGGTTTGTCTCTTGTGAAGTGCTTTTTTGAACACTTAAAAAAGCAAAAGGCTCCCTTATCCATACGGTCAAAAGTGTTTAGTTATTTGTTGTATCAAAACAAAATAAGTTGATAAGTCATTTAAGACTCCAACTCCTAACAGCCCAAGCCCTTCACATCATCAATTATATCAAGTATATACTCTTTGTAACACCCCGACCCGATCTGGGTTCGAAGCGTCACATTATGGTGACATATCAAAGCATACAAAGCGTACAACGCAAGCGGAAGACTTATAAACATAAAAGTTACAAAGGGAATATGAAGGGAAAAAGGAAATACTAATTCTATACAAAAGAAAAGCCAAAAACCAAATACAAACACAAACTAAGTCTAAAAGAAGCCAAATCCAACTAATCCAGATGCAAAGGGTATCTATCGTCAGGGTAGTCCACTAAGAGCTCCTACGCACTCTTCACTCAACCCAGCTTCCAACCTAAAAACCTGCCGTAGGAAAAGAAATGCGGCTGAGCTTAAAAAGCCCAGTGAACAGATATATAACAAAGCAAACGGATAAACAAAACGTATATAAGTATGAGAAATAGGACATCATAAGCTTCTGCTGAAAGGAATATCATCTGTCAAATGAATAAGAGATCAACGATCAACTGAACAAATATCATAAGTCAAACAAATGAAGGATCATAGAGATATCAAGTGCAAGCATAATCAGATAGTAGTAAGAATTAAAGATCTCCGAGGATAGTTTTTGGATTAAAACTAGTCCTATAAAGTTTTGCTTGTCATTTTAGACACAAACTATTAAAAGCGCGCTAGAAATTTTATAACACACTTAGTGTTAGATTTTAGGAGATTACTTAGTCATTTACTTTATTTTTTTTTAAAAAAATGACAAACGGTGGAAACGGTGGAAATAAAGAGACTGGTGTAAACAACACCAATCCTCAATTTCAATGCCCAATTTTAAAACCAGCGAATTACTCGTTATGGGCAATTCGCATGCAAATTATTTTAGAAGCAAATGGGTTATGGGAAACGATTGAGCCAACTGAAAATACTCAATCTGATAAGAAAAAGGAAAAAACTGCAATAGCATATCTTTACCAATCCTTACCCGAAGAACAATTAGTTCAAATAACAAAGCACAAAAACCCAAAAGCAATATGGGACGCTTTAAGATCTAGACACTTAGGCGAAGAAAGAGTACAACAAGCCAGACTTCAAACACTCAGATCAGAAATGGAGATGTTAACTATGAAGGAAGATGAAACCATCGACACCTTTACAGGAAAACTAACAACTCTTGTAAACAAAGCCGCTAGTCTAGGACACACAATAAAAGATACAAATTTAGTCAGAAAATTACTAAATGCTGTACCGGATAGGTATCTGCAAATAGTAGCATCTATAGAACAATATTCAGACTTAAACACTATGACATTTGAAGAAGCCATAGGTGATGCGCGTGGATTGCAACACGCACTACGTTTTACCTCTCGAGGGATCTCGAGAAGCTTGCAATCCCCACCAGGCAGTGTACCTGACCGATGTAGTATAGTGAAGTGGCAAGTACCGGGGGATTGATCGTTCTCTCACAGGGAATAGTGTTCGTTAGGCTAAAAACTACTCTAATCTAGGTCTAAGGGTGGAGGAAGATTCTTTTTGTATTTTTATATTTTATGAAAGCAGTAAAATCTCTGGTTTTGGAGGATAGGGCGGAATTAGTTGCTAGTCAACTAACCCAAATAATCTACTTCTAAACTACTTATATTTTTGTATTTTTTTGGTTTAGAGAAAATCAGTGGTGGAGAATAGTGTTTCTTTCACCCAAAAGGACAGCTTTTCAACCTAAACCTGCGAAGGGAAAAGAAATGCGGCTGAGCCTTAAAAAGCGCGTGAAAGATATATAACAAACGGATATCGAAAACGTTATAAGTATGAAAAGAATAGGACATCAATAAGCTTCTTGCTGAAATGACATGTCATCTGTCAAATGCATATAGAGATCAAGAAAGCGAACAATATCATGTCAAAGCAAAATGAAAGATCATAGAGATATAAGTAAGCTAATCATAAGAGAATAATGGAGACGTAATAACAAAAGGCTGTCTAACGAGACACTCGAATAGACATACGACATTAAAGAAGCACGAGCGACCTAACGGGACACTCGAATTAGATTCCTACACATAATCATATAATCCTACAAATCAAAGTGCACAAAGAAGGGGAGACTCTAAGTACCAAAATGGAGTAGCTAAGCTCCACGTGGGGAAAAGTGTAAAGCACACACTCACACCCACCCTAATAATCCAATAATCGACAAGCCTAGGATGCATCCATACGCACCCTGCTACAAAAAGCAAATCATACATATCATAATATCCAAGTGTACCATAATATATCAGACCAATGGGGAACGCGTGGTCAATCCAACACTCCACAGAAGAGTGTCATGCCATAGGTGCTTCGATGACACGCCCATCGGTACTCCTGAAGTAGAATAAAAACTCGGGCATAAGAAAGAACAAATCATATCATATACATCAATATCATATCAACAGAACATATCAACTGAACGAATCATATCATAGCAATACGAATATCGTACTGATATCAAATCATAGAATTCAATATCAAAAGGAAATCATTCAATGAATCAATTTATCGCATGATCAAGCAAAAAGGGATCCATAGCAATGGGCTCATCCAAAGGTATCATAGCAAAGTCAAAGATCAAAGAGAAATCATGCAGAAGTCCTTGAAAAGGATAAGAATATCTGTACTCAAAGCCGCAAATTGAAACCATATTTAAGAAAACTAAGGATCGAAATTACTCCTTCTCGAAGCGAATTACACAGAATAATGCTCGACTTATATTATTTATAGTCATTTTAAATCAGATTCTCTTAAGGTTTCCTTTCTATTTTTAGTAACTGTTCATTTTTAGTAAAA